>JAODAL010036742.1:0-41275 GCA_025379985.1 Phyllomedusa bahiana | reverse complement strand
GTTTTAAAGGGATTAAGGGAAACCCCCGGGAGGAAATTTAACATTGTGTTGATAGGAATTAAATTGTGGCTCCTGGGGTCAGGTATGAGGGGGAGGTAATACTTGGGTTTTTGATACAGGGGGATAGATTGGAGCTCCCGAGGTCAGGGAATGATATATTGTGCTAGACAGGGGTTTTAGATTGTACTCCCGGTCTTGCATAGGGGGTAAAACACGTATTGTGGGTATTCTCCTGGGGACATCACCCCCCAAACACATGGATGCAGTTGACCCTCCTGCAGAGGCCGTTCTCCCTCACCTCTCACTTTTCTGCATTTCCAGGTATTTTCCATATCTGTGCCTACGCCAAAACATTCTAAAATTTGTTGCCATGTCTCCGGTGGATGAATTTACCTTCCCCCCTGTGCGTCCAAGGGGCCCCATTCCATTTTACCCCCCACTTTTTGCGCAAGCCCCCCCCGTATTGACCACAAAGACGTGTCTGACAACTGTCCCATGCATTTCTTAGGGAAGAAGCTTCTCTCGTGCTGTAGTGGCCGTTCTATATCTATGGACTGAAGCAGAATTCTTACTAACATTAAATCCAATCATTTGAGTAATAAAAGGTTGATTTCTAATTTTTATACAATTCTACAAAATAGCAACCAAATAAAATGGTGAAGATAGAAAATTCATTGGAATAATCTGGATTTTTATAGCAATAAGATTTTCCATAATGCTCTACATGTTCCAGGAAAGAAACAAATACAAGTGGTCAATACCAATAAGATATTAGACAAAGGGGAGAGGGTCCTGATGACCACAAGAGCTTACACTCTACAGGAGAGAGAGGCCCCCGCTGGCCATAAGAGCTTACACTCTACAGGAGAGAGAGGACCCTGCTGACCATAAGAGCTTTACTACACTACAGGAAGAGAGACCGCCCCTGAAGCATAAAAGCTTACACTCTACAGGAGAGAAAGACCGCCCACTGACCAAAAGAGCTTACACTCTACAGTAGAGAGGTACCCCGCTTGACCATAAAAGAGCTTTACACTCAACAGAGAGAGAGGACCCCGCTGACCATCAAGAGCTTACAACTCTACAGTGAGAGAGAGAGGACCCCGCTGACCATAAGAGTTACACTCTACAGAGAGAGAGGACCCCGCTGACCATAAGAGCTTACACTCTACACAGGAGAGAGAGAGGACCCCGCTGACCGTAAGAGCTTACACTCTACAGGAGAGAGGACCCCGCTGACCATAAGAGCTTACACTCTAAACGAGAGAGAGGACCCCCGCTGAGCCATAAGCGCTTACGACCTACTAGGAGAATAGAGATGACCCCTGCTGACCATAAAGAGCATACACTCTACAGGAGAGAAGGAGAACCCGCGACCATAAGAGCTTACACTCTACAGGAGAGAGAGGACCCCCGCTGACCATAAGAGCTTACACACTACAGGAGAGAGAGAGGACCCCGCTGACCATAAGAGCTTACACTCTACAGGAGAGAGAGAGGATCCAGCTGACCATAAGAGCTTACACTCTACAAGAGAGAGAGGACCCCACTGACCATAAGAGCTTACACTCTACAGGACAAAGCACCTCACTGAACACAAGAGCTTACACTCTACAGGAGAGAGGAGCCCGCTGACGCAAAAGAAGCTACACTCTACAGGAGAGAGAGGGGACCCTGCTGACCTTAAGAGCTTAAACTCTACAGGATAGAGAGGACCCCGCTGACCATAAGAGCTTACACTCTACAGGATAGAGAGTGAGGACACCCGCAGACCATGAAGAGCTTACACACTACAGGAGAAGAGAGGAGAGGACCAGCCGCTGAACATAAAGAGCTTACACTCTACAAGGAGAGAGAGGGCCCCTGCCCGCAGACCATAAAGAAGCTTACACCTCTACAGGAGAGAGAGAGGACCCCGCTGACGCATAAGAAGCTTACACTCTAAACTAGAGAGAGAGGACCCCGCTTAACATAAGAAGCCTTACACTCTACATGAGAAGAAGGGGATCCGCTGACCATAAAGCTTACACACTACAGGAGAGAGAGGACCACGCTGACCATAATACCTTGACAACTCTACAAGGAGAGCAGAGGACCCCGCTGAACCAATAAAGCTTTACACTCTATACAGAGAAGAGAGGACCCACTGACCATACAATTAAATCAAAAGAGCCTTATACAACTCTACAGGAGAGAGAACCACATGACCATAAACGAACTCTACACTCTACCAGAGAGAGCGCGACCCCACTGAACCATAAGAGCTTACACTCTACAGAGAGGAGAGACCCCGCTACCATAAGAGCTTAACACTTTCCAACCTACAGGATAGAGGAGGACCCCGGCTGAAACCATAAGAGCTTACACACTACAGGAGAGAGAGAGGACCGCGCTGACCATAAGAGCTTACATCTCTACAGGAGAGAGAGGACCCCTGCTGACCATATGAGCTTACACTCTCAACAGACACAGAGACAGACGGATCCCCCGCAGACCATAAGAGCAACACTCTACAGGAGAGGGGACCCCGCTGACCATGAAGAGAGCTTACAACACTACAGGGCGAGGCCCCCGCCCGCAGACCATAAGAGCTACACTCTACTGAGAGAGAGGAACCCCGCTGACCATAAGAGCTTTACACTCTAACAGATGAGAGAGAGGACCTCTGCGCTGACCATAAGAGCTTACACTCTACAGATGAGATAGGACCCCCGCTGACCATAAGAGCTTACACTACTACAGGAAGAGAGAGGATTCCCGTCTGACCCATAAGGAGCTGACACTCTACAGGAGAGCACGATGACGACCCCGCTTACCATAAAGCACATACACTCTAACAAAGGAGAGAGAGAGAGGACGCGCTGACCATAAGTAACATTACACTCTACATCGAGAGAGAGAGAACGAACGCAAAGCAGACCATACAAAGAGCTTACACTACTACACAGAGAGAGCAGAGAGAGGACCGCGCTGACCATAAGAAGCTACACTTACAGAGAGAGAGAGTACCCAGCCCGCTGATCTCACAAAGAGCTTACACTCTACAGGAGAGGAGAGGTGACCCACCGCTCTGACCATAAGAAGCTAACACTCACTACAGGAAGAGAGAGAGACCCCGACTGACCAATAAGAAGCTTACACACTACAGGAGAGAGGACCCCGCTGACATAAACTTACACTCTACAGAGAGGACCCCGCTGACCATAATAGCTTATACAACTACGTACGTGAGAAAGGACCCCCGCACACCATAATAGACCTACAACCTACGAGGAGCAGAGAGGAGCCCTGCTGACCATTAAGAGCTTACACTCTACAGAGAGAGTAACCCTGCTGACCAAAGAGCTTACACTCTACAGGAGAGAGAGGAAACCCCCGCTGACATAAGAGCTTACACTCTACAGGAGATAGAGAAACTCACACGCTGATACCATAAGAGCTTACCACTATACAGGGAAGGAGGACCCCCGCTGACCATAAGAGCTTACACTCTACAGGAGAGAGAGAGGACCCACCTGACCATAAGAGCTTACACTCTAACAGGAGAGAGATGACCCGCTGACCATAAAAGCTTACACTCTATAGGAGAGAGAGATCCCGCAGCTGACCCAGAAGAGCTTACACTCTACAGGAGAGAGAGGACCTCCGCTGACCATCAGAACTACACATCTACAGGGGAGAGAGGACCCCGCGCTGACCATAAGAGCTTACACTCTATCAGGAAGAGAGGAAACTCCGCTGACCATAAATTGTAAGAGCTTACACTCTACAGGAGGACAGGAGAGGATCCCGCTGACCATAAGAACTTACAACTCTACAGGAGAGATAAGGACCCCGCGACCATACAAAGCCTTAACACTCTACAGAGAGAGAGAGGATCCCCCCCTGACCATAAGAACTTACACTCTACAGGAGAGAGAGGACCCCCTGACCATAAGAGCTTACACTCTACCATGAAGAGAGGACCCCACTGACCATAAGAGCTTACACACTTAACAGGAGAGAAGAGGATACCCGCTTGTAACCATAGAGCTGTACACTCTACAGGACATAGAGGACCCTGCTGACCGTAAGATCTTACACCTACAGGAGAGAGAGGACCCTGCTGACCATAAAGAGCTTACACACTACAGAGAGATAGGACGCCCGCTGACCATAAGACTTAACACTCTACAGGAGGAGATATGACCCCGCAGACCATAAGAGCTACACTCTAACAAGGGAGAGAGAGGACCCCGCTGACCATAAGAGCTTACACTCTACAGGAGAGAGAGACCCCCGCTGACCATAAGAGAGCTTACAACTCTACAGGAAGAGAGAGACCCCGCCTGACCATAAGGAGACATACACTCTACAGGAGAGAGAGGATCCCGCTGACCATAAGAGCTTACACTCTACAGGAGAGAGGACCCCGCTGACCATAAGAGCTTACACTCTACAGGAAGAGAAGACCCCACTGACCACAAGAGCTTACACTCTACAGAGAGAGAGAGAGGACCCCGCGAAACAAAAGAGCTTACACTCTACAGGAGAGGACCCCGCTGACCAAGAGCTTACACTCTACAGGAGAGAGAGGACACCGCGCTGACATAAGAGCTTACACTCTACGAGAGAGAGACCCACGCTGATCATAAGAGCTTTACACACTACAAAGGAGACAGAGACGACAGGAACTCACCAAACTGGACCACTAAGATCACTTAGAGCTCTACAGGAGAGAGGAACCTGCTGACCCATACCGACAGCTCTACACTCTACAGGACATAGCAGGCGACACACCGCTGAAACCATAAGAGCTTACACACACATCTACAGGACCATAGAGGACCCCCCGCTGACCTAAGAGGCTTACTCTCTACAGGATAGAGAGAGGAACCTCGCTGACCATAAGAGCTTACACTCTACAGGAAGAAGGACCCCACAGGACCATAAGAGCTTACACTCTACTAGGAGAAGGGAGAGACCCCGCATGACCAAAAGAGCTTACACTCTTACAGGAGAGAGCGGACCCCAGCTGACCCCATAAAGAGCTTACACTCTACAGGAGAGAGAGGACCCGCTTACCATAAGAGCTTACACTCTACAGGAAGAGAGGGAGAGGACCCCCGCTGACCAAAGAAGCTTACACTCCTAACAGGAGAGAGCGGACACCCGCTGACACATAAGAGCTTACACTCTATCAGGAGAGAGAGGACCCCGCTGACCATAAGACTTACACTCTGACAGGAGAGAGAGAGGATCCCGCTGACCATAAGATAGTCTTTACACTCAACAGGAGAGAGAGGACTCGCTGACCATAAGATCTTACACTCTACTAACAGAGAGAGAGAGGACCGCGCTACTCATAAGACGTTACACTCTACAGGAGAGAGAGGACCCCCGCTGACCAAAAGGGTTTACACTCTACAAAAAGAGAAAAACCCCGTTGCCCCATAAGGCTTAAACCCCAAACAGGGGGGGAACCCCGACCATAAGAGCTTACACTCTACAGGGAGAGGGGCCCCCGGCTGACCATAAAAAGTTTACACAAAAACCCAAGGAGAGAGGAACCCCCCCGGGACCATAAGAAGTTTTAAAATCTAAAAGGAGAGGGGGAGAAAAACCGTAAACCATAGAGCTTACACTCAAAAGAAGAGGGCCCCCGCTAAACCTTTAGGCTTACATTTCTAAAAGGGAGAGGGCCCCCATTTGACCAAAGGCTTACACTCACAGGAGAGAGGGGGCCCCACGGGACCATAAAGCTTACACTCTAAAAAAGGGGGAACCCCACTGCCCCATAAGAGCTTATTCCTAACAGGAGAGAGGGACCCCACGACCATAAGAGCTTACCTCTACGGGAAAAGGAGGCCCCCGCGGGGACCTAAACTTAACTCTACGGGAGAGAGGGGCCCCCCAAGGACCATAAAAAGTTTTCACTCTACAGGAGAGAGAGGACACCACTGACCATAGAGCTTACACTATTCAGGAAGAGAGGACCCCACTGCCATAGAACTTCCAATCTACAGGGAGAGTGAAGAGGAGGACCCTGCTGATCATAAGTGCTTACACTCTACAGTGAGAGGGACCCCGATGACCATTAGATGCTTACACTCTACAGGAGAGAGAGGAGGACCCCGCTGACTCACAAGAGCTTTACAATCAACAGGAGAGAGAGAGAGGCTCCCGCTGACCATTAGAGCTTACACTCGACGGAGAGAGAGAGGACCCCGCTGCCATAAGAGCTTACAACTCTACAAGGGAGAGGGGACCCCGCACTGCTGGACCATAAGAGCTTAAACTCTAAGGAGAAAGGACCCCGCTGATACAGAGAGATGACACTCACAGGAGAAGAGAGGACCCCGCTGCTGACCATAAGCGCTTACACTCTACAGGGAGAGATAGAGGACCCCGCCTGACTTAAGAGCTTACAATCTTTGTGAGAGGACCACGCTGCTGACCATAAGTGCTTACACCTTACAGGAGAGAGAGGACACCAATGACATTTAAGAGCTTAACACTCTACTTTGGAGAGAAGACCCCCCTGACCACCAGAGCTTACAATCTACAGGGGAAGAGACAGTAATGAGTACAATAATCCTCAGGGACTGGTACTGAGGAGACCCCCTGACCACCAGAGCTTACAATCTACAGGGGAAGAGACAGTAATGAGTACAATAATCCTCAGGGACTGGTACTGAGGAGACCCCCTGACCACCAGAGCTTACAATCTACAGGGGAAGAGACAGTAATGAGTACAATAATCCTCAAGGACTGGTATTGAGGAGACCCCCTGACCACCAGAGCTTACAATCTACAGGGGAAGAGACAGTAATGAGTACAATAATCCTCAGGGTGAGGCTGGTACTGAGGAGACCCCCTGACCACCAGAGCTTACAATCTACAGAGGAAGTTGCAGGAGACAGTAATATTATTATTCATGCTATGATATACAATGTCAAACATAACTGGGCAGGGGGGTGCAATATTTGGGGATGGGGTGAAGCAGATGGTCATCCATTCTGTAGAGACATAGTGAGTGACACGTATGTATTTTGCTGTTTAAACACCATTTTTCATGTGCATAATATTAGTATAGAGCGCGTCTGATTTATGAACCTGCTCTACTGCGGATCACAAATCAGGCACATTCCAGCGCTCGGGCGACATTTCTGGCTCAGGTAAACAACTTGTAAAGTGCTCTACCTGTTCCAGCAGTAATGCGCCTGGATTTGCTGTACTAAAGCTATAAATCTACAGCTTCGTACGGTTCTGGTGCGCCCCGCCTCCCGCACTCCCCCGATCTCAGGCGCATTACAAAGTGCTGCGGGTGCGCTGTAATGCGCCTGATATTGGGGTACGGGCGATTTTAAATTATAGCGAACAGGGCTGCGTCTGATTTCGCGCTGAAAAGACGCTAGACCCCTGGCGCAGCCCCATTCATACATGTCGCCCAGTATCTCCGGAGGCTTCATCATGAGCGTTGAGTGGTGAACATTCCTGCCAATTAGCGTTCATAACCTGCCCCCTAGTGGCTGATTTAGAAGTTGCAGCAGGTTTTGCACATGTCTGCCCTTGTTACCTTTGCACCTCGCAAGGATTCTTACATTTGCTGTAACAAGTGTGGATTTTGCTGCGGATTTGAGATGAAATCTACACAAGGTTTTTCCACCAGGCACAGACCTGCTACTGAGATGAATGGGATTTATCACGTCTGGAGTTTTCACTGACAACTCTGTTCCCCATTTGTTCACTATAAATGGCTGCACGTGGTTTAGTTACTTATCTTACACATAGTTACATATAGTTACATAGTATGGATGAAAAAAAGACATCTGTCCATCAAGTTCAACCAAGTGTGGGGAAATTGTGGATGAAGGGAGGGAATTTTTAAGCTTTGTATTTCCTATTGATAAAGACTTTCTATCCCATAAGGTAATAACCAAACTGCCAGAAAGGAATATTTCATTCTGTCCAGATTTTCCCATCGGATGGACCCAGATATTTTATCCGACTACATTCTGTAAGTATCAATATTTAATAGTAAATAGTTATCTAAGCCTTTCATGAGACCCTCACATGTTCCTGCTGTGTCCGGCTCCTCGGGAAGGCTGTTCTAAAGATTATAAATTACATTCAGCTACTTAGTATTTCTTAAACATTGCCATAGATGATTATTGAATTGTTACATCTTGTCTCCAGTTTTGATACATTGCTTTATTTGTAGCAGTGTATACTTATTACACATTTCTTCTGCCTTGTATCATATTTTTTTTGATGGCTCTGGCACTAGAACCATCTCCTTCCCTGATGGACGAGTGAGGCTTGGTTCATATCGGCATCCAATGTGCAACCACCTCCTTCCCTGATGGACGAGTAAGACTCGGTTCATATCTGTGTCCAAGGTGCAGTCACCTCCTTCCCTGATGGACGAGTAAGACTCGGTTCATATCTGTGTCCAAGGTAAAACCACCTCCTTCCCTGATGGACGAGTAAGACTCGGTTCATATCTGTGTCCAAGGTAAAACCACCTCCTTCCCTGATGGACGAGTAAGACTCGGTTCATATCTGCGTCCAAGGTGCAGCCACCTCCTTCCCTGATGGACGAGTAAGACTCGGTTCATATCTGTGTCCAAGGTAAAACCACCTCCTTCCCTGATGGACGAGTAAGACTCGGTTCATATCTGTGTTCAAGGTGCAGTCACCTCCTTTCCTGATGGACGAGTAAGACTCGGTTCATATCTGTGTCCAAGGTAAAACCACCTCCTTCCCTGATGGACGAGTAAGGCTCGGTTCACATCTACATCCAAGGTGCAACCACCTCCTTCCCTGATGGACGAGTAAGGCTCGGTTCACATCTGTGGCCAAGGTGCAGCCACCTCCTCTGATGGAAGAGTCGAGCTCCGTTCACATCTGTGTCCAAGGTGCAGCCACCTCCTCTGATGGAAGAGTCAAGCTCGGTTCACATCTGTGTCCAAGGTAAAACCACCTCCTTACCTGATGGACGAGTAAGGCTCGGTTCACATCTGTGTCCAAGATGCAACCACCTCCTTCCCTGATGGATGAGTAAGGCTCGGTTCACATCTGTGTTTCCCAAAGGTTTAAAACCATTCCCTTGCCTGATGGAGAGTAAGGGGTCGGTTCACATCTGCGTCCACCGTGCAGCCACCTCCTCTGATGGAAGAGTCAAGCTCGGTTCACATCTGTGTCCAAAGGGGCAGTCACTCCTTCCCTGATGGGGCGAGTAAGGCTGGTTCACATCTGTGTCCAAGGTGCAGCCCCCTCCTTCCTGATGGACGAGTAAGGCTCGGTTCCCCAAAACTGTGTCCAAGGTAAAACCACCTATTCCCTGATGGATGAGTAAGGCTTTGGTTCACATTTTGCGTCCAAGGTGCAGCCACTCCCTTTCCCCGATGGACGGTAAGGCTCGGGTCACATCTGTTGTCCAAGGTTAAAACCATCTCCTTGCCTGATTTGGTGAGGGAAGGCTCGGTTCACATCTGCGTCCAAGGTGAAGCCAAACCCCCTTGATGGAAGAGTCAAGTGGTTCACATCTGTGTCCCAAAGGGGCAACCACCTCCTTCCTGATGGAAGAGTAAAGGGTCGGTTCACATCTGTGTCCCAAAGGGAAAACCATTCCTTCCCTGATGGAGAGTAAGGCTCGGTTCACATTTTGCGTCCCAAGGTAAAACCATTCCTTCCTGATGGGACGAGTAAGGTCGGTTTCACATCTGTGTCAAGGTAAAACCATTCTTCCCTGATGGACGAGTAAGGCTCGGTTCACATCTGTGGCCAAGGTGCAGCCACCTCCTATGATGGACGAGTCTAGCTCGGTTCACATCTGTGTCCAAGGTGCAGCCACCTCCTTCCCTGATTGATGAGTAAGGCTCGGTTCAATCTGTGTCCAAGGTGCTGCCACCTCCTTCTCTGATGGACGAGTAGGGCTCAGTTCACATCTGTGTCAAGGTGCAACCACCTCCTTCTCTGATGGACGAGTAAGGCTCGGTTCACATCTGTGTCAAAGGTGCAACCACCTCCTTCCCTGATGGATGAATAAGGCTCGGTTCACATCTGTGTCCAAGGTGCAGCCACCTCCTTCCCTGATGGACGAGTAAGGCTCAGTTCATATCTGTGTCCAAGGTAAAACCACCTCCTTCCCTGATGGACGAGTAAGGGGTGGTTACATCTGGTCCAAGGTAAACACCTCCTTCCTGATGGACAAGTAAGGGTCGGTTCAATTGATCCAAGATTTCAACCAAAATCCTTCCCCCGATGGACGAGTAAGGCTCGGTTCAAATCTGTGTCCAAAATGCAACCAATCCTTCCTGATTTAACGAGTAAGGCTCGGTTCAATCTGTGTCAAGATGCAACCACCTCCTTCCTGATGGACGAGTAAGGGCTCGGTTCTATCTGTGTCCAAGGTGCAACCACCTCCTTCTGATGGACGGTAAGACTGGTTCATATCTGTGTCCAAGGTAAAACCACTCCTTCCTGATGGACGGGGTAAGGCTCGGTTCACATCTACATCCAAGGTGCAACCACCTCCTTCCCTGATGGACGAGTATGGATCGGTTCACATCTGCGTCCAAGGTAAAACCACCTCCTTACCTGATGGACGAGTAAGGCTCGGTTCACATCTGTGGCCAAGGTGCAGCCACCTCCTCTGATGGAAGAGTCGAGCTCCGTTCACATCTGTGTCCAAGGTGCAGCAACCTCCCTTTATGGAAGAGTCAAGCTCGGTTCACAATCTGTGTCAAGGTAAAACCACCTCCCTTTCCCCCGTGGACGAGTAAGGCTTTGGGTTCACATCTGTGTCCAAGATGCAACCACCTCCTTCCCTGATGGATGAGTAAGGCTCGGTTCACATCTGAGTCCAAGGTGCACCCACCTCCTTCCCTGATGGACGAGTAAGGCTCGGTTCACATCTGTGTCCAAGGTTCAACCACCTCCTTCCCTGATGGACGATTAAGGCTCGGTTCACATCTGCGTCCAAGGTGCAGCCACCTCCTTTGATGGAAGAGTCAAGCTCGGTTCACATCTGTGTCCAAGGTGCAGTCACCTCCTTCCCTGATGGACGAGTAAGGCTCGGTTCACATCTGTGTCCAAGGTGCAGCCACCTCCTTCCCTGATGGACGAGTAAGGCTCGGTTCACATCTGTGTCCAAGGTGAAGCCACCTACTTCCCTGATGGACGAGTAAGGCTCGGTTCACATCTGAGTCCAAGGTGCAGCCACCTCTTTCCCTGATGGACGAGTAAGGCTCGGGTACATTTTTGTGTCCAAGGTAAAACCATCTCCTTGCCTGATGGACGAGTAAGGCTCGGTTCACATCTGTGTCCAAGGTAAAACCATCTCCTTCCCTGATGGACGAGTAAGGCTCGGTTCACATCTGTGGCCAAGGTGCAGCCACCTCCTCTGATGGAAGAGTCGAGCTCGGTTCACATCTGTGTCCAAGGTGCAGCCACCTCTTTCCCTGATGGATGAGTAAGGCTCGGTTCACATCTGTGTCCAAGGTGCTGCCACCTCCTTCTCTGATGGACGAGTAGGGCTCAGTTCACATCTGTGTCCAAGGTGCAGCCACCTCCTTCTCTGATGGACGAGTAAGGCTCGGTTCACATCTGTGTCAAAGGTGCAACCACCTCCTTCCCTGATGGATGAATAAGGCTCGGTTCACATCTACATCCAAGGTGCAACCACCTCCTTCCCTGATGGACGAGTAAGGCTCGGTTCACATCTGTGGCCAAGGTGCAGCCACCTCCTCTGATGGAAGAGTCGAGCTCGGTTCACATCTGTGTCCAAGGTGCAGCCACCTCCTCTGATGGAAGAGTCAAGCTCGGTTCACATCTGTGTCCAAGATAAAACCACCTCCTTCCCTGATGGACGAGTAAGGCTCGGTTCACATCTGTGTCCAAGATGCAAACCCCCTCCTTCCTGATGGATGAGTTTAAAGGTCGGTTCACATCTGTGTCAAGGTAAACAAACTCCTTGCCTGATGGACGAGTAGGCTCGGTTTACATCTGCGTCCAAGGTGCAGCCACCTCCTCTGATGGAAGAGTCAAGCTCGGTTCACATCTGTGTCCAAGGTGCAACACCTCCTTCCCTGATGGACGAGTAAGGCTCGGTTCACATCTGTGTCCAAGGTGCAGCCACCTCCCTTTGATGGACAGAAGGTCGGTTCACTTTTGTGTCCAAGGTAAAACCACCTACTTCCCTGATGGATGAGTAAGGCTCGGTTCACATCTGCGTCCAAGGTGCAGCCACCTCCTTCCCTGATGGACGAGTAAGGCTCGGGTCACATCTGTGTCCAAGGTAAAGCCACCTCCTTCCCTGATGGACGAGTAAGGCTCGGTTCATATCTGCGTCCAAGGTGCAGCCACCTCCTCTGATGGAAGAGTCAAGCTCGGTTCACATCTGTGTCCAAGGTGCAACCACCTCCTTCCCTGATGGACGAGTAAGGCTCGGTTCACATCTGTGTCCAAGGTAAAACCACCTCCTTCCCTGATGGACGAGTAAGGCTCGGTTCACATCTGCGTCCAAGGTAAAACCACCTCCTTCCCTGATGGACAAGTAAGGCTCGGTTCACATCTGCATCCAAGGTTAAAAACATCTCCCTTCCGATGGACGAGTAAGGCTCGGTTCACATCTGTGGCAAGGTGAGCCACCTCCTCTGATGGAAGAGTCGAGCTCGGTTCACATCTGTGTCCAAGGTGCAGCCACCTCTTTCCCTGATGGATGAGTAAGGCTCGGTTCACATCTGCATCCAAGGTGCAGCCACCTCCTTCTCTGATGGACGAGTAAGGCTCGGTTCACATCTGTGCCCAAGGTGCAGTCATCTCCTTCTCTGATGGACGAGTAAGGCTCGGTTCACATCTGCGTCCAAGGTGCAGTCACCTCCTTCCCTGATGGATGAGTAAGGCTCGGTTCACATCTGCGTCCAAGGTGCAACCACCTCCTTCCCTGATGGACGAGTAAGACTCGGGTCACATCTGTGTCCAAGATACAACCACCTCCTTCCCTGATGGACGAGTAAGGCTCGGTTCACATCTGTGTCCAAGGTAAAACCACCCCCTTCTATGATGGACGAGTAAGGCTCGGTTCACATCTGCGTCCAAGGTAAAACCACCTCCTTCCCTGATGGACAAGTAAGGCTCGGTTCACATCTGCATCCAAGATACAACCACCTCCTTCCCTGATGGACGAGTAAGGCTTGTTTCACATCTGTGTCCAAGGTAAAACGATGGACGAGTAAGGCTCAGTTCACATCTGTGTCCAAGGTAAAACCACCTCCTTCCCTGATGGACGAGTAAGGCTCGGTTGAAATCTGTGCCCAAGATAAAACCACCTCCTTCCCTGATGGACGAGTAAGGCTCAGTTGAAATCTGTGCCCGAGGTTCCGTTCGGAATCTTAGAGGTAAAAAACAGACACTTAGGGATCTGTTTCACAATGGACACCCAAGGCGACCCTACTGAATACAATGGGCCACATGTATGAAAACTGTCCAGCTCTAAGACTTTCTTTGATGCCCATAGTAACCAGTCAGAGTTCCCCTTTCATTTCATATAGTGCTCTGAATAAATTGAAGGGGAACTATGACTAGTTGCTAAAGGAAACAAAGAACGTCTTAGACCTGGACAGTTTTTATCCATACCCCCCAATGTGTCCCCTCTGTTTCCACCATGGTGTCCGTCTTCAGGCAGAAACATGCAGCAGAGAATCTGAAGGGAACCTCTGATGCATTTATGAACAAAGCCCAATACTTGAGAGGGAAAACATGTTTGCTCATCCTCTAATGTCGTAAAAAAATAAAAGGATGTTAAGAAAATGATGGCAACTTACAGTAGACATATGGTAGATGCTAGTTATAAACTATTTTGTTTGGTATAATTAGCTGTATTACACACAGAAAATTTTTTAAATTTTTTTAAAAAAAGGGCAAGTTTTTCCCAAAAATTTTTTCACAATTTTTTTGATTTTTTTAAAAAATAAGGGGATTGTAAAACCGAATTAATTCAAATTTTAAATGACAATGTGTCATAAAAAAAATTCACGGATAAGTAAAAGCATTAAAAAGTTATTCCCAGTGTAATGACGCATGTCTGATTTGTAAGAATTCTTTGCCAAAAAGGGTTTTCTCCGGGCTTTTTTTTGCAAACACAACACTTTATCTCACCTCATAGCACTAAAAAATGGTCAAAAATGGCATAAAAATTTTTTGGAAAAGCATTTCTTTACTTTTTAAAAATGAACATTTTTTGAGGTTCTTATGTACATTTTGATCAAAACTTAAATCCCCACCTACCGCACAAGGTTCCCCCAAAATTCAGGTGGGAACCTACACTAATATCACCTCTTTTGATAAAAAAAATGGACACTAAGAACCACAAAAATTTTCATATATTCCACAGTAGCAGAAATGCTTTTCCAAAAAATTCTTATGTCCTCTTCGACCATTTTTTAGTGCCAAAGTTTTCCAAACTTTACGTTTGCAGGCCCTTTCTCTGCATCAGATAATTTTTTTGGGTTTTCATCATGGACCTGGGGGGGGCGTCCCTTTTCCAGCTGAAGGGTAATTTTTATTGGTACCATTTTTGGATACACGCAAACTTTACAATGTAGATTATCTTCTCTTCCTGAGGGCAAGGAAGAAATTGGAGCACAGCTCAGATGAATGCTGAACCCCGTGCTGGGAACAGGTTTTTTCAATTTCCACCATATTTTTTATATGAATTTAATTCAATTTCAGATACAATTTGGGCTGGTTTTCCCACATTTTATTATTTTTCAATTTTTGGGTTTTTTTCCCCCCAGTTCATTAGGGTTTATTATTGTCCCACAGTTTTTTGGGTCATTTGTTTTTCCCATCATTTTACTAGGGTCATATATGGTCCCTGACGGGGAAAGGGCCAGGGGTACCAATGTATTTCCTTTGAATTTAACCATTTTTAATTTGGGGGGGGGGATGTTAGGCTGTTTTTACACAGCCGGGATTCTTATCGAATTTTTGGTGGTTTTTATATTTAAACCCAAAATCCAACGGAAAAATTGTGCTGCAAACAGCAATTTTGAAAAACTTTGCTGTAGTAAAACATGTTAGATATTCTGCCCGGATTTGCTGAAGGTCCTGCACATTGAATGTTCGGGGCCGACGGGAAATCAGAAAAATGACCGCGTTATTAAAACGCGGTCCTGCCTATGGTCTAGCAATCTTAAAATGCTGTCAGATTTTGGACAGGATTTTAATGTTTACAGTGTAGACATAGCCTTAAGGTGGGATGGACAGACCCTCATCTGTCCAGACTTTGAAGTATATGAAACTCCAGGCTCCATGTCTCCAGTCCCACTTGGAGATAACCTGTCCCCCCCCCCCCAAAAACCAGCCATTTTTTGCCGGGTTTTAATTGGAACAAGTAATTAGGGCTCCTTTTTTTTCTCCCCCCCGCATGCATCCATTGGGGGAAAAAAGAGAAAAAAACCTCACCCCCCTCCCCTTCCAGCTGCAGTTTTTTTGTCAAGAGAGAGAAACCGAGCCCCTCCCCCCTTTCCCCCCCTAGCAGCAGTCCTTTGGAAGAAGAAAACCTGCAGCCACTCCCCTTTCCCCTTTCACGCATGCAGCCATTTAAGAGGAGAACCTGACCCCCATCCCCTCCCACTCACAGCATGCACCCAATTTGGCGAGAGAAAACCCTAAGCCCTTTTCCCCTCCCCCTCCACAGCAGCATCTCATTGCAAGGAAAAAAAACCCTGCAGCCGTTTCCCCCCTCCCTTCACACACAGTCTCTTTGCAAGAAAGAGAACCTGAACCGTTCCCCTCCCCCCTCTCCAGCATGCAGTCTCTTTTCAGAGAAAAAGAAAAAAAACCTCAGCCTCCCTCCCCCCCCTCTCACAGCATGCATTCATTGTCAGGGGAAGAGAAACCTGCACCGTCCCTCTCCCCCTCACAGCAGCACCCTTTTTGTAAAAGGGGAGAGAACCTGACCCGCCCCCTCTCCCCTCACAGCATGCATTTCATTGAAAGAGAGAAACCTGCGCCTCCCTCTCCCCTCTCACAGCATGCAGTTTCATTGTCAGAGAGAGAGAGAACCGCGCCGCTCCCCTCCCCCCCTCACGCATCAGTCTCTTTGGCAAGAGAGAGAACCTGGCCCTCCCCTTCCCTCTCCAGCATCATCTCATTGCAAGAGAGAGAAACCTGCCCCGCCCCTCTCCCCTCTCAAAGCATCATTTCCTTTTTTCAAGAGAGAGGAAACTGCAGCCGCCCCTCCTCCCCTCACACAGCATCCATGGCAGAGAGGGGAACCCACCACTCCTCTCCCCCCTCACAGCATGCAGCCCTCATTGCAAGAAGAAACCTGAGCCCCCCCTCTCCCCTCTCACACATGCAGTCTCATTGGCAAGGAGAACCAAAAACCCCCCCTTCCCCCCCCACAGCATCGCCCCATTGACGAGAAAAAAAACCTGCGCCGTTTCCCCCCCTCTTCACAGAAAGCATCTCATTGACAGAGAAAAAAGAACCTCAGCCCCCCCTTTTCCCCCTCTAAAGAAAGCGTCCCTTTGGCGAGGGGAAAAACCGCAGCCCCCCCCTCCTCTCACAGCTGCAGTCTCAGGGCAAGGAGAGAAACCCGGACCCCCTCTCCCCCTCACGCATCATCTCTTTGGGCAGAGAGAGAGAACCTGCAGCCACCACTCCCATCTCACAAAACACCCCTCATTGGGCAAGAGAAACCCTACAGCCGTTCCTCCCCCTCTCACAGCATGCATCTCTTTTGACAGAGAAAAAGAGAACCTGCACCTTCCCTCTCCCCTCTCACAGCATGCAGTCTCATTGACAGAGAGAAAGAGAACCTGAAGCCATTCCCTCTCCCCTTTCTCAGCATGCAGTCTCATTGTCAAAGAGAAAAAGGGAGAAAACCAAAGCGCCCCCTCCCTCTCCCCTCTCACACATCATTTTTCATTGTCAAAGAAGAAAAACCTGCAGCCGCTCCTCCCCCCCCCCCCCCAGAAAATGCAAGTTCTTGTCAGAAAGAGATAACCTGCCCCCCGTCCCTCTCCCCCAAAAGCATGCAGTTCTTTGGGCAGAGGGAAGAGAAACCTGCAGGGCCCCTTTTTCCCCTCTCCCCTCTCCGGGGAAAAACCAACCGTTCCCCCCCCCCACAGCATGCAGTCCATTGCAGAGAGGAAACCTGCCCCGCCCCCCCCCCTCTCCCCTTTCTCGTAAAAGGGGGCCGGGTACCCATCCCCTTGTCAGGATAAGAAAAAACTCACCCGGGTCCCCTCCCCCTCACAGCATGCAGTCTCATTGGCAGAGAGAGATAACCTGCAGCCGCTCCTTCTCCCCTCTCACAGCCTGCAGTCTCATTGGCAGAGAGAGAACCTACAACCGCTTCCTCTCCCCTCTCACGCAGCATCTCATTGCAAAGAGAAAAACGCACCGCCCCTTTCCTCTCTCACACAGCAGTCCATTAAGGGAAGGGAACCTGCAGCCCTACCCTTTCCCCTCCACGCATGCAGTCACATTTTAAGGAGAACCGGGAGCCGTTCCCTCCCCTCACGCATGAAATCTCTTTGCCCGAGAGAGAGAAACCTGAACCGCTCCCTCCCCCTCCAGCACATCCATTGAAAGAGAGAGAAAACCCCCCGCTCCTCCCCCCCCCTTCCAGCATGCACTCTTGCAAAGAGAAACCTGCCCCCCGCCCCCTCTCCCCCCCACAGCATGCAGTCCTTTTGACAGGAAGAGAACCTGGCCCCCTTTCCCCTCCCCCCTCACAGCAGCAGCTCTTTGTCAGAGAGAGAACCTGCAACCTTTTCCCTACTCCCCTCTCACAGAAAATGCATCCCATTGTCGTGAGGAACCTGCGGCCCCTTTCCCCTTTCCCCCCCCCACAGCATGCATCTCATTGCGGGAAAGAGTCCAGCCGCCCCCCTCTCCCCCCTCACAGCATCATCTCTTTGGCAGAGAAAGAAACCCCCCCGCCCCCTCTCCCCCCACAGCAGATCTCTTGCAAAGAGAGAAAAAACCTCCCGCCCTCCCTCCTCCCCCCACGCATGCAGTCTCTTTGGAAGAGAGAGAACCGTCCCCTCCCTCCCCCCCTCACAGATGCTTCAGGGGCAGAGAGAGAAACCTGGCCCTCCCCTCCCCCTACAGGATCACCCCTCTTTGTCAGAGAAGAAAAACCGCAGCCGCTCCCCCCCTCCCCCTCCACAGCAGCAGTCTCATTGCAGAGAGAGAAAAAACCTCCCGCCCTCCCTCTCCCCCTCACAGAAATGCAGCCTTTTTTTTTGGCAGGGGAGAGAAAACCCAAGCCGCTCCCTCACCCCTCACAGCAGCAGTCTCTTTGGGCAAGAGGGAACCGCACCCTCCCCCCCCCTCACACATGCAGTCTCTTTGGGCGAGAAGAAAACCTGCAGCCCTTTTCCCCTTTTCCCCCTCTCACACATCAGTCTCATTTGCGAGAAGAACCTAAAAAACCCCTTTTCCTTCCCCCTCACCAGCATAGTTCATTGTCGGAGAAAAAAAACTGCACCCCCCCTTTTCCTCTCCAAGCTACCCCTTTGACAGAGAAAACCTGAGCCCTCCCTTTCCCCCTCACAGCAGCGTCCTTTGTCAGGAGAGAACCGCACCCCCATCCCTCTCCCCCCACACATGCAGTCCATTGCAGGAGAAAAACCGGCAGCCCCACCTCCCCCCTCCCCACAGCATGCAGTCCATTGTCATAGAAAACCTCAGCCGCTCCCTCTCCCCCTCACCTGAAAACTCATTGTCCAAAGAAGAAAACCTGTACCCGTCCCTCTCCCTTACAGCGCAGTCTCATTGTCGAGAGAGAAAAAACCTCAGCTGCCCCCTCTCCCCCCCCTCACAGCGCAGTTTCATTGGAGAGAGAGAAAACCTGCCCCCTCCCTCCCCCCCTCTCACACAGCAGTCTCTTGACAGAGAAAGAAAAACTGCAGTCCTTCCTCTCCCCCTCACACAGGCATCTCATTGTCAGGAGAGAACCTCACCCTCCCCCTTCCCCCCCACAAAATCAGCTCTTTGTTAAGGAGAGAACCTGCAGCCACTCCCTGTCCCCTCTCACAGCATGCAGCCCTCATTGTCATGAAGAACCCAGCCGCTCCCTCCCCCCCCCAAGCATGCAGTCTCTTTGCAGGAGAGAGAGAACCTCACCACTCTCTCTCCCCTCACAGCATGCATCTCATGTCAAGAGAGAGAACCGCAGCCGTCCCTTTTCCCCCCTCTCACAGCATCTCCATTGACAGAGAAAAAAGGAACCTGTGCTGTTTTCCCCTCCTCTCACAGAAGGGGCACCCCTCATTGACAGGAGAGAGAGAGAACCTGCAGCCCCTCTTCCTTCCCCCTCACAGCATGCTCCTTTTGTCAGAAAAGAACCTGCCCGCCTCTCTCCCCCACTTACAGCATCAGTCTCAATGTCGTGAGAAACCTGCACCGCTCCTCTCCCCTCCACAGCATGCAGTCCATTGTCAGGAGAGAGAGAAGCTGCAGCCAACCCTCTCCCCCTCAAGCATGCAGTCTCTTTGTCAGGAGAGAGAGAAAACCCTGCACCCCGCTCCCTCTCCCCCTCCACAGCAGCACCCATTGTCAGTGAGAGAGAGAACCTGCAGCCACTCCCTCTCCCCTCTCACAGAAAGCATCCATTGTCAGGAGAGAGAAAACCGCACCCCTTTCCCCCCCCTTTCCACAGCATCAATCTCATTGTCAAGAGAGGGGAAGAACCGGGGGCCGCCCCCTCCCCCTCTCACAGCATGCAGCTCTTTGACAAGAAAAAGCTGCAGTTCTCCCTCCCCCCTTTTCCCACAGCATGCAGCCTCATTGGCACGAAAGAGAGAAACCTGTAGCCCCCCCCCTCTCCCCCTCAAAGCATGAGCCCATTGTCAAGAGCGAGAGAAGAGAACCTGCGCCGCTCTCTCCCCCCCTTCCAACAGCACCTCTTGCCGAGAAGAAAACCTGCAGCCACTCTCTCTCCCCCTCTCACAGCATCATCTTCATTGGCAGAGAGAGAATTTTGCGCCACTCCCTTCCCCCCCCAAACAGCAGTCTCATTGACAAGAGGAACTTCAGCCCCCCCCCTCTCCCCCCTCACAGCATGCAGTCTCTTTGACAGAGAGAGAGAAAACCTGCAGCCACTCCTCCCCCTCTCACAGCATGCAGTCTCTTTGCAGAGAAGAACCTGACCCTCCCCTCCCCCCCCAGACTGCATCATTGGCAGAGGAAAAAAGGGGGCCGCCGCCCCTCTCCCTCTCACAGCAGCACCCATTAACGAGAAAATTTCACCCTCCCTCTCCCCTCCACAGCATGCAGCTCATTGACAGAGAAACCCTGCAGCCGCTCCTCTCCCCTCTCACAGCATGCAGTCTCAGGGCAGAGAAGAAGCGCGGGCCCCCCCTCCCCTCTCACAGCATCAGTCCTCATGAAGAGAGAAAGGGAGCCCCCTTCCCCTTCACAGCACAGCTCATTGAAAGAGAAAACCTGCACCGCCCCCCCTCCCCCCACAGCATGCGGTCTCATTCCAAAAAAAAGAACCTTCCCCTCCCTCCCCCTCAAACACATGCAGCCATTGGCGGGGAGAGAAACCCTTTCAGCCTTCCCTCCACGCAGCAGTCTCTTTGGCAGAGAGAGAACCTGCATTGCTCCTTCTCCACCCACCATTTCCTTAATCACTGTGATATTTTTTTTAACTGAAAGCTGAGAAGAGACATTAAGTATAAATATTACAAATTTTTAAAAAAATTATTTTGGCAATGCACTTTAAAGGGGCGCTCCCAAAAAACCCGGGTGACCATCTCCAGATCACAAACAGAATAACCTTCAACGAAGAGGAACCCTACACCGGACGAAAGTAACTAAAAACATCCCCCCACCAAGGGGGGCATCAAGGCTATGTTGGCAGCACACCTGACCAAATTTTAAGATGAAGAAAGCACGGGGGAGTCCTGTGTGAAGGTCCTGTGTATCCTGTCTGGTGACCCCTAATATTGAGGAGCCATCAGGAACCATCACTGACAGAGAATCTTCATTTATGGCCATGAAGTAGGAATGCATTTCACGGCCCCGGGAAAAGTGACCATGGAACCCCAAACATTAGATCACCAAAAGGCCCTTTCAAAAAAATAGGGTTTCTTCGATTTTTCCTTACCACCTTCCAAAAGCCATAATTTTTTTTTTAAATGTGTTTGTGGGGGTTTCTTTTTCATGGAGTTGACTGTTCACTATAAATGTTATCTTTATTCTGCAGGTTGGTGCAATTCCAATGATAACAAATATGTTTGATTTTCGTTATGTTTTACTACTTTTAAAAAAATAAAATCATTCTCTATTTCCAAACTTTACGCTGCAGCGCCATTCTCTGCATCAGATAACTTTTTTGGTTTTCAGTCTATGGACCTGAGGGAGGCGGTACCTTTTGCCAGCTGAAGGGTAATTTTTATTGGTACCATTTTTGGATACACGCAAACTTTACAATGTAGATTATCTTCTCTTCCTGGGGGCAAGGAAGAAATTGGAGCACAGCTCAGATGATGGCTGAACCCCGCGCTGGGAACAGGTTTTTTTCAATTTCCACCATATTTTATAGTAGGAGATTTCAGTTCAGATTTCAGAGCTGCCCATCAGTTTATTAGGGTCATTAGTTGTCCCATTCACTCATTAGGGTAATTAGTTGTCCCATTCACTCATTAGGGTAATTAGTTGTCCCATCAGTTCATTAGGGTAATTAGTTGTCCCATCAATTCATTAGGGTCATTAGTTGTCCCATTTGCTCATTAGGGTAATTAGTTGTCCCATCAGTTTATTAGGGTCATTAGTTGTCCCATCAGTTCACTAGGGTCATATATGGTCCCTGACGGGAAGGGCCAGGGATACCTAATTGTATATGTCCTTTGATTGAACCATTGTATTGTGGCGGGGGGTTGTTAGGCTGTGTTTACACAGTACGGTATTCTCGTCGGATTTTCGGTGGGTTCAGTATTTAGAATCCCGAAAATCCAATGGTACATTGTGCTGCATAGACCGCAATAAAAAAAGTCTTTGCTGTTGTAAAACATGTTAGATATTCTGCCTGGATTTGCCATTGGGTCAGCACATTGAATGTACAGAGTCGACGGGAAATCAGAAAAATTAGCCGCTCCCTCTCCCCTCTCACAGCATGCAGTCTCATTGTCAGAGAGAGAGAACCTGCAGCCGCTCCCTCTCCCCTCTCACAGCATGCAGTCTCATTGTCAGAGAGAGAACCTGCAGTTGCTCCTTCTCTCTACCTCACCAGTTCCTGTAATCACTGTGATATTGTAGAGGCATTTTTTTAACTGAAACCTGAGAAGAGACAGTTAAGTATTAATATTACTAATTTCTGTAAATAAGTATCTTGGCAGGTGCACTTTAAAGGGGTGCTCCCACCCTAATCCGGTGTGACCTCTCCCCAGGACCACCTACTTACAGAATAAGCTCTTCAATGAAGAGGAACCCTACACCGGACTGAAAGTGAACTACAACAGCTCCACCACCAAGTGGGCATCAAGGCTATGTTGGCAGCACACCTGACCAAAATTTAAGATGAAGAAAGCAACCATCTCCAAAAGTACAAGGGAAGCCAGAATGATATAAAGTGATGGGGGAGTCCTCTGTGAAGGTCCTGTGTATCCCGTCTGGTGACCCCTAATAATGAGGAGCCACCGGGACTCATCACTGACAGAGAATCTTCATTTATGGCCATGAAGTATGGAGATGCTAGGTCACGGCTCCAGGACAAGTGACCATGGAGACACCAACATTAGATCACCAATGGTGGGGTATATATCCAGGGTGGGTATGATTCCTCCGGCACATACACACTGATACAACAATGGGATGGGGTTAGAGGGAAGGTAGGTGAGGTTTCATCTTGTACTTTGAGTCCTCTATACTATTATCATTCAGTAAGTGAGTGAGTCCTGGTCTATAATGCTGTATGATGGTGACAATCACCAACTCAAAGAAACAAGATGGTGGAGCAGGAGGAGAAGACACAAGAGCAGGAACGAGGGCGTCACAGTCTCCACTGATGACCGTTTCACGTAATGATAAATATCCCAGGTCTTCATTTCGGAGGCTGAGAAAAGAGAAGGGAGATGGTTAAATGTGAGTCAGAGACGCACATGGCCCCCGGTACAGGTGACACACATGGGCCCCGGTACAGGTGAAACACATGGCCCCCAGTAAAGGTGACACACATGGCCCCGGTACAGGTGACACACATGGCCCCAGGTACAGATGACGCACATGGCCCCCAAGACAGGTGACGCACATGGCCCCCGATACAGGTGACACACATGGCCCCCGATACAGGTGACACACATGGCACCGGTACAGGTGACACACATGGGCCCTGGTACAGGTGACACACATGGGCCCCGGTACAGGTGAAACACATGGCCCCCAGGTACAGATGACGCACATGGCCCCAGGTACAGATGACGCATATGGCCCCCAAGACAGGTGACGCACATGGCCCCCGATACAGGTGACACACATGGCCCCCGATACAGGTGACACACATGGCCCCCGGTACAGGTGACACACATGGCCCCCGGTACAGGTGACGCACATGACCCCCGATACAGGTGACACATGGCCCCCGATACAGGTGACACACATGGCCCCCGATACAGGTGACACACGTGGCCCCTTATACAGGTGACACACATGGCCCCAATACAGTATCATCCATATACTGCACAGTGTGATATCATCATCCATATACTACACACTGTGATATCATCATCCATATACTGCACACTGTGATATATCATCCATATACCGCATACTGTGATATATCATCCATATACCGCACACTGTGATATCATCATCCATATACTGCACACTGTGATATATCATCCATATACCGCACACTGTGATATCAACCATATACTGAACACTGTGATATATCATCCATATACCGCACACTGTGATATCATCCATATACCGCACACTGTGATATATCATCCATATACCGCACACTGTGATATCATCCATATACCGCACACTGTGATCTCATCATCCATATACCGCACAATGTGATCTCATCATCCATATACCGCACACTGTGATATATCATCCATATACTGCACACTGTGATATCATCCATATACTGCACACTTTGATACATCATCCATATACCGGATACTGTGATACATCATCCATATACCGCACACTGTGATATCATCATCCATATACTTCCCATTGTGATATCATCTATATACCGCACACTGTGATATATCATCCATATACCTCACACTGTGATATATCATCCATATACCGCACACTGTGATATATCATCCATATACTGCACACTGTGATATCATCATCCATATACTGCACACTGTGATATCATCATCCATATACTGCACACTGTGATATATCATCCATATACCGCACACTGTGATATCACCATCCATATACTGCACACTGTGATACATCATCCATATACCGCACACTGTGATATATCATCCATATACCGCACACTGTGATACATCGTCCATATACTGCACACTGTGATACATCATCCATATACTGCACACTGTGATATACCATCCATATACCGCACACTGTGTTATCATCCATATACCGCATACTGTGATATATCATCCATATACTGTACACTGTGATATCATCATCCATATACTGCACATTGTGATATCATCCATATACCGCACACTGTGATATCACCATCCATATACCGCACACTGTGATATCACCATCCATATAATGTACTCTGTGATATATCATCCATATACCGCAGACTGTGATATATCATCCATATACCGCACACTGATATATCATCCATATACGCAGCTGTTAACACTGTGATATATCATCCATATACTGCACACTGTGATATCATCATCCATATACCGCACACTGTGATATCATCATCCATATACCATACACTGTGATATCATCCATATACCGCACACTGTGATATATCATTCATATACTGCACACTGTGATATCATCATATACCACACACTGTGATATCATCATCCATATACCGCACATTGTGATATATCATCCATATAGTGCACACTGTGATATATCTTCCATATACTGCACACTGTGATGTATCATCTATATACCTCACACTGTGATATATCATCCATATACTTCACACTGTGATATATCATCCATATACTGCACACTGTGATATCATCATCCATATACTGTACACTGTGATATCATCATCCATATACCGTACACTGTGATATATCATCCATCTATTGCACACCTGTGATTACAGCTTTCCCTTCTGCATGGACAAATTCATTTTGGATGACACATCGATAATGTTCCTGCTCCTTGACTTCGCGGAGATCAGAGGTGACAGTGAAGATACCGCTGAGGCCAGGCTCATAGGAGGTATTGGAGAATTCGGTGAGGTCAGCTCTGGAGGTAGCATTCAGCCATTGGACACTGGGTATGGGGTACCAGCTGGGGAATGAGCAGCGCAGAATGGTCTGCGAGATGTTCCTTATGACCACGTCAGTAAAAACTGCAAACAAAACATTCATGTTATACTGGGCCAGCATCACATAGATCTGGATCAGCCACCTCCGGCCCAGAGAAGACCCCACAACATCCAGAACCCAGGGCCAGCATAACAGAAACTTGGACCACCCATCTCTGGGCCAGAGAAGACACTACATCATAGAGAACCAAGGGCCGGCATCAGAAGGACCTGGACCAGCCAGCTCCAGCCCAGAGCAGACCCCACAACATCCAGAACCTAAGGCTGGCATTACATAGACCTGGACCAGCTATTTCCGACCCAAAAGACTCAATATCATTCAGAACCCAGGGCCGGTGACACATACACGTGGACCAGCCATCTCCAGTCCAGATATGATCCCACATCATCCAAAATCCAGGGCCAGTGTAAAATAGACCCACCCATCTCTAGCCCAGAGAAGACCCCACATCATACTGAACCCAGGGCCGGCATCACATAGACCTAGAGGAGCCCTAAATCCAGGGTCAGCATCACAAAGGCCTGGACCACCAATCTCTGGGCCAGAGAAGACACTACATCATAGAGAACCAAGGGTCAGCATCAGAAGGACCTGGACCAGCCAGCTGCAGCCCAGACAAGACCCCACAACATCCAGAACCTAAGGCTGGCATTACATAGACCTGGAACAGCCATTTCTGACCCAGAAGACCCAATATTATCCAGAACCCAGTGCCAGTGACACATAGATGTGGACTAGCCACCTACAGCCCAGAGAAGACCCCCCCCATACGAACCCGGCCCCCCTCACTAGACCGAAGAGCCCTAAAATCCCGGGTCAGCCCAAAAAACCTGCCCCCCACCGGCCCAGAGAAAAAAAAAAAAAAAAAAAAAAAAAAAAAAAAAAAAAAAAAAAAAAAAAAAAAAAAAAAAAAAAAAAAAAAAAAAAAAAAAAAAAAAAAAAAAAAAAAAAAAAAAAAAAAAAAAAAAAAAAAAAAAAAAAAAAAAAAAAAAAAAAAAAAAAAAAAAAAAAAAAAAAAAAAAAAAAAAAAAAAAAAAAACCCCCCATCATACTGAACCCAGGCCCGGCATCACGTAGACCAGGAAGAGCCCTAAAATCCAGGGTCAGCATCACAAAGGCCTGGACCACTCATCTCTGGCCCAGAGAAGACTCCACATCTTGAGAACCCAGGGCCGGCATCATATAGACTTTGACCGTTCATCTTTGGCAAAGAGACGACCGAAATTCATTCAGAACCCAGGGTCGGTGTCACATAGCACTGGACCAGCCATCTCTGGCCGAGAGAAGAACCAACATTATCCAGAGCCCAGGGCGAACATCAAATAGAGCTGGACCACCTATCTCATGCCCAGATAAGACCCTACAACATCCAGAATTCAGGACAAGCATCACATAAACATGGACTACCCATCTCCTGTTCAGAGAAGACTTTACAACATCCAGAACCCAGGGCTGGAGTCACACAGACATGGACCAGCCATCTCTAGCCCAGAGAAGATCCCACATCATCCAAAATCCAGGGCTGGCGTCACATAGACTTGAGACCACCCATGTCTGAGATAGAGAAGAACCCACATTATCCAGAACCCAGGGCTGGCATCAAATAGGCCATGGACGAGCCATCTCTGGCTCAGAGAAGACCCCACATCATCCAAGATCCAGGGCCAGCATCACATAGACCTGCACCACCCATTTCAAGCCCAGAGAAGACCCCACATTATCTGGAACTTAGAGAACCCTACAACATCCAGAACCCATGGCTGGCATTACATTGATGTGGAACAGCCATCTCCAGTCCAGAGAAAACCCCACATCATACAGAGCCCAGGGCAAACGTCACATAGACATGGACCACCCATCTCCTGTCCAGAGAAGACCGCACATTATCCGGAACTGAGGACCGGGGTCACATAGCCATGGATCACCCATCTCCTGCTCAGAGAAGACCCTACAACATCCAGAACTCAGGGCAGGTGTCACATAAACATAGACCACCTATTTTCAGCACAGAGAAGGACCCATAACATCCAGAACCCATGTCCAGCGTCACATAGATGTGGGACACCCATATCCAGCCCAGAGAAGACACCGCATTATCTGAAACTCAAGTCCAGCATGTTATAAACCTGGAACAGCCATTTCCAGTCCAAAGTAGATGGACGGTCTATGAGAGCCCTTTCCACTCAACTTGTTTTCCAATGGGTTATATATGGTGTTGGCTCCTCTGTGGAGGGGCTAAATGTTGCAGTTTGAGAGGCCAGAGTGTTTTTTTTTTTTTTTTATTATGTTTTATCAGTATTTTTTAAAATTTATTTTACACTTCTTACACTTGGGACTTTTAAATTTGTGAATTTTTTCTGCTAAATTATCCTGTATCTGATACAGAAGGAATACAGCCCCCAGCACTGACTGCAGAGCTGATCTGAGCCTATTCAGACCCTGCAGTTACCCGGCACCCAGGACTGAAGCAGGAACCGTTATGTCTGCCTGCTAAGCTGTATCCACGGTGCTCTGTGTGTGCTGTGTATACAGTGATCAGGAATACTGGGGTTGCCTCTGACTTCTCTCTAGGGAGTCTGGTTGTTGCTTACTCAGAAATAACAGGTAAGTCACTGCCTAGCTGCTACTTACATTCCTTAGAATAAAGCTGTGATTTGTGACTTCAGCTTATCTACAGTGCCTGCAGGCAGTCTGAGGAAGTCTGGGACACACCCCTCTGCCGTCTCATTGGCTAAGACTGCTGCTTGCTTCCTCCCCCACAGTTCTGCCTTCTGTGATTGGCTGCTGTGTATAACATAAGTTCTGGACTCATGAGGAAGTCCGTGCAGGGAGATCTGGTTTCTAGCACAAAAAGGGTAGAATGATTATAATCTACAGATTACTAATCCACCAGTAAAAAAAACGATCATCATGAGATGGACACATATGGGCCCTAGTAAGAGGAAAGAGCCTAGAGGGTCACTTTAATTGTGCTTTACCAGCCAGATGTGGTGCTTATGTCTGTGGTTTTCCCATGTTTGCTCATAATGGCTTCTCAAGACTAATATCTGTTCTTTTGACTTTAATTCTATCCAGACTTCTCTCTACTCCTTCAAACTCCTCTGTCCCTTCCAGTCTCCTCTGTAATCCTCCAGACTCCTCTGTCCTCCTCCACTCTCCTCTGTCCTCCTCCAGACTCCTCTGTCCTCCTCCAGTCTACTCTGTCCTCCTCCAGTCTTCTCTGTCCTCCTCCAGACTTCTCTATCCTTCTCCAGTCTCCTCTGTCCTCCTCCAGACTCCTCTGTCCCCCTCAAGACTCCTCTGTCCTCCTCCAGTCTCCTCTGTCCTCCTCCATTCCTCTGTCCTCCTCCAGTCTTCTGTCATCCTCTAATCTTCTCTGTCCTCCTCCAGACTCCCCTGTCCTCCTCCAGACTCCTCTGTCCTCCTCCAGACTCCTCTGTCCTCCTACAGTCTCCTCTGTCGTCCTTCAGTCTCCTCTGTCGTCCTCCAATCTTCTCTGTCGTCCTCCACTATTCTCTGTCCTCCTCCAGACGCCCGTGTCCTCCTCCAGACTCCTCTGTCCTCCGCCAGACTCCTCTGTCCTCCTCCAGACTCCTCTTTCCTCCTCCAGTCTTCTCTGTCCTTCTCCACGCTCCTTTGTCCTCCTCCAGGCTCCTCTGTCCTCCTCCAGACTCTTCTGTCTTCCTACAGACTCCTCTGTCCTCCTGCAGACTCCTGTTTCCTCCTCCCGTCTCCTCTGTCCTCCAGTCTCCTCTGTCCTCCTCCATCTTCTGTCCTTCCAGTCTTCCATGTCCTCCTCCAGTCTTCTCTGTCCTCCTCCATACTCTTCTGTCCTTCTACAGTCTCCCGTGTCCTCCTCTAGTCTCCCGTGTCCTCCTCCAGTCTTCCGTGCCCTCCTCCAGTCTCCAGTATCCCCTCCAGTCTCCTCTGTCCTCCTCCAGACTCCTTTGTCCTCCTCCAGGCTCCTCTGTCCTCCTCCAGACTCCTCTGTCCTCCTCCAGACTCCGGTGTCCTCCTGCAGTCTCCTCTGTCGTCCTCCAGTCTCCTCTGTCCTCCTTCAGACGCCCGTGTCCTCCTCCAGACTCCTCTGTCCTCCTCCACACTCCTCTGTCCTCCTCCACACTCCTCTGTCCTCCTCCAGGCTCCTTTGTCCTCCTCCAGACTCCTCTGTCCTCCTCCAGACTCTTCTGTCGTCCTCCAGACTCCTCTGTCCTCCTGAAGACTCCTGTTTCCTCCTCCAGTCTCCTCTGTCCTCCTCCAGACTCCTCTGTCCTCCTCCAGTCTTCCATGTCCTCCTCCAGTCTTCTCTGTCCTCCTCCATACTCTTCTGTCCTCCTCCAGTCTCCCGTGTCCTCCTCTAGTCTCCCGTGTCCTCCTCCAGTCTTCTGTGCCCTCCTCCAGTCTCCAGTATCACTTCCCGTCTCCTCTGTCCTCCTCCTGACTCCTCTGTCCTCCTCCAGACTCCTCTGTCCTCCTCCAGACTCCTCTGTCCTCCTCCAGACTCATCTGTCCACCTCCAGACTCATCTGTCCACTTCCAGACTCCTCTGTCCACCTACAATCTTCTTTGTCCTCCTCCAGTCTCCCTTGTCCTCCTCCAGTCTCCAGTGTCCTCCTCCAGTCTCCAGTGTCCTCCTCCAGTCTCCCATGTCCTCCTACAGTCTCCCGTGTTCTCCTCCAGTCTCCCGTGTCCTCCTCCAGTCTTCCGTGTCCTCCTCCAGTGTCCTGTGTCCTCCTCCAGTCTCCCGTGTCCCCTCCAGACTCCTCTGTCTTCCTCCAGACTCCTCTTTCCTCCTCCAAACTCCTGTGTCCCCTCCAGTCTCCTCTGTCCTCCTCCAGACTCCTCTTTCCTCCTCCAGTCTCCTCTGTCCTCCTCAAGTCTACCGTGTCCCAGCCCGTAGCGCGTGTGTACGCGAGGCTCCAGTGTCCCCTCCAGTCTCCCGTGTCCTCCTCCAGACTCCTCTGTCCTCCTCCAGACTCCTCTGTCTTCCAACAGGCTCCTCTGTCCTCCTCCAGTCTCCCCTGTCCTCCTCCAGTCTCCCGTGTCCACCTCCAGTCTTCCGTGGCCTCCTCCAGACTCCTCTGTCCTCCTCCAGACTCCTCTGTCCTCTTCCAGTTTCCTCTGTCATCCTCCAGTCTCCTCTATCCTCCTCCATGCTCCTAGGTCCTCCTTCAGACCTCTGTCCTCCTCCAGTCTCCTCTGTCATCTCCCCCGTCCTCCATCCCCCCCCGTTCAGTCCCCTCCAGTCTCCTCTGTCCTCCTCCAAGTTACTCCTCTTTGTCCTTCTCCAGAATTTCTCCCAAGTCCTCCTCCAGACTCCCTTTATCCTCCTTTTTTCCGTCTTTTTCTCTGTTCCCCCTCCAGACTCTTCCCGTCCTTTCCCCCCAGACTCCTCTGTCCTCCACCCGACTCCTCTGTCCTCCTCCAAACCCACCCCCCTGTTTTTCCCCCTCCCCCGAAACCTCTGTCCCTCCTCCAGACTCCTCTGTCCTCCTCAAATCTTTTCCCCCCGTTTTGTTTCCCCCTAATCTTCTCTGTCCTCCTCAAGAACTCCCGTGTTCCTCCTCCGGCCCCCTTCTTGTCCCTCCACCATATACCCCTTTCTTCCCCCGTCCTTTCCTTCCCGGCTCCTCTGTCTCCTCCAATTTTTCCTCCTGTCCGTCCCCCCATCTTCTTTTTGTTCCCTTCCTCCCAGAAGCCTGTGTCCTCCTCCAGACTCCTCTGTCCCCCTCCAACTCCTCTGTCCTCCTCCAACTCCCTCCCCCTTTCCCCCTCCTTGTTCTCCCCCCTTTTTCCTCCTCCAAGTCTTCCCCTGTCCTCCTCCGGTCCCCTTCCATGTCCTCCTCTCCCCGTCTTCTCTGTCCTCCTCCAACTCTTCTGTCCCTTCCCACAGTCTTCCCCGTTGTCCCCCTCCAGTTTTTTCCCCCGTTTGTCCTCCTCCAGTCTTCCTGCCCTCCCTTTCCAGTTCCCCCCATATCCCCCTTCCCGTTCGTCTCCTTTTGTCTCCTTCCAACTTTCCCCCCCTTTTGTCCTCCTCCAGGCTCCTCTGTTCCCCTCCCGACTCCTCTGTTCCCCCCTCCAGACTCCTTTGTCTTCTTTCCCCCTTCCAGTTTTCCTCCCCGTTTTTGTTTCCCCCAGTCTTTCCCCTGTCCTCCTTTAAGACGCCCGTGTCCTCCTCCAGCTCCCGTCCTCCTCCACCCTCCTCTGTCTCCTTCCCACCCCTCCTCTGTCCTCCTCCAACTCCTTTTCCTCCTCCAACCCCCTTCCTCCTCCAGACTCCTTTGTCCTCCCAGCTCCTCTGCCTCCTCCCGGCTTTCCTCCTGACCCCCCCTCCAGCTCCTCTGTCCTCCTCCACCCCCTCTGTCCTCCTCCACTCCTCTGTCCTCCCCCAACTTCTTTCCTTTCCTTTCCCACAGACCCTCTTCTCCTCCTCAGATCCTTTTTTTTCCTCACCCCCTTCCAGTCTCCTCTGACCTCCAGGCTCCTCTGTCCTCCTCCAGGCTCCTCTGTCCTCCTCCAGGCTCCTCCGTCCTCCTCCAGTCTCCTCTGTCCTCCTCCAGACTCTTCTGTCTTCCTACAGACTCCTCTGTCCTCCTGCAGACTCCTGTTTCCTCCTCCAGTCTCCTCTGTCCTCCTCCAGACTCCTCTGTCCTCCTCCAGTCTTCCATGTCCTCCTCCAGTCTTCTCTGTCCTCCTCCATACTCTTCTGTACTTCTAACGACTACAGTGAACTCCACTAGTATCACGTGTCCTACTCCAGTCTTCCGTGCGCTCCTCCAGTCTCCAGTATCTCCTCCAGACTCATCTGTCCACCTCCAGACTCATCTGTCCACCTCCAGACTCATCTGTCCACCTCCAGACTCCTCTGTCCACCTACAATCTTCTCTGTCCACCTCCAGTCTCCCGTGTCCTCCTCCAGTCTCCCGTGTCCTCCTCCAGTCTCCCGTGTCCTCCTCCAGTCTCCCGTGTCCTCCTCCAGTCTTCCGTGTCCTCCTCCAGTCTCCTGTGTCCTCCTCCAGTCCCGTGTCCCCTCCAGACTCCTCTGTCCTCCTCCAGACTCCTCTGTCCTCCTCCAAACTCCTGTGTCCCCTCCAGTCTCCTCTGTCCTCCTCCAGACTCCTGTTTCCTCCTACAGTCTCCTGTGTCCTCCTCAAGTCTCCCGTGTCCCCGCCAGTCTCCCGTGTCCCCGCCAGTCTCCCGTGTCCCCTCCAGTCTCCCGTGTCCCCTCCAGTCTCCCGTGTCCTCCTCCAGACTCCTCTGTCCTCCTCCAGACTCCTCTGTTCTCCTCCAGACTCCTCTGTCTTCCACCAGGCTCCTCTGTCCTCCTCAAGTCTCCCTGGTCCTCCTCCAGTCTCCTCTGTCCTCCTCCAGTCTCCTCTGTCATCCTCCAGTCTCCTCTGTCATCCTCCAGTCTCCTCTGTCCTTCTCCAGACTCCCAAGTCCTCCTCCAGACTCCTCAGTCCTCCTCCAGTCTCCTCTGTCCTCCTCCAGACTCTTCTGTCCTCCTCCAGTCTTCTCTTTCCCCCTCCAGACTCCTCTGTCCTCCTCCAGACAACTCTGTCCTCCTCCAGACTCCTCTGTCATCCTCAAGTCTTTTCTGTCGTCCTCTAATCTTCTCTGTTCTCCTCCAGACTCCCGTGTCCTCCTCCAGACTCCTCTGTCCTCCTACAGACTCCTCTGTCCTCCTTCAGTCTCCTCTGTCATCCTCCAATCTTCTCTGTCCTCCTCCAATCTTCTCTGTCAGGCATGGGGGGAAGGTGGAGGGCGTCAGGAGTTACGGCATAGTCTGAATTTTCCATAGGGGGGCGCTATATACCTTATTTGCCCACGGCACCAGCATATCTTGTCCCAGTTCTGGAAGTAATGACATGCTTGGTAATCCGGCTATTCATGTCATCCCCTATAACATATAGATTCTATTCAAGAACCGGTTCTAAACATCTCCTGTATACTGCTGTATGTGCTCTAGATGTGGAGCCCCCTCCATGTAACTCACCGCTCACAGTGAGGCTCAGCACGCCACTCTCCCCAGTCCCATTGGCTTTGGGGATGGTGCACCTGTAGAGCCCAGCATCCCTCATCTGCACATTCCTTATGGTCAGGGAGCCATTCCCTGCAGACAGCTTGTCCAGGAAGAGTGAGGTCCGATCTCTGAAGTTTGGGTTCTGGTCATGCAATAAGATCTTTCCATTCTCGTATCTGTACACGACTCCGGGGTCTCCCACCTTCTCCCACAGGACATTACTATTTTAAAACCTGATTTCTAACCTCTCAATTTGTCCCTTTCTAATTGTGAAGGAATAACTCCTTTTATATTATCACGTCTGGTGGATAATATTAGCAGGGAAACCCTATATACACACAGTGATTTGCTAAAACCAAATCATCTTGGGCAGGATTCATTCCCTAATCTGATGGTCATGAAACGTAAGTTTTCCTTGTGAGACCCCCTGCAGCGTGTAACACAGTAGAAAGGAGGTAGAAAATCACAAGTTAAAATGTCATGCCTGACCTCCCCACCATGATTTTCAACCACTAACTGACTTCAACAGGGAGAACAAGGCCAAGTAGATGTTTTGGGATTCCCTTTTTGGAGTAGAAAATCACTGTATATATAAGGTTTTTTCCCTGCTAATATGTGATGGTGCCCAGCCAGACTTGTTGGATAATAGAAAAGAGTTATTCTTTCACAAGTAGAATGGGATAATTTGAAGGTTAGAAAACAGGTTATTTAAAATAATGTGTATCGGAGGTTAATGTTTATATATATAATAAAAAGTTAAAATTTAGTGCTTATAATCCGAGAACAGAAAGAATTTAATTTTGCCTAAGGCAAAATAGTAAACAAAATATTCCCCTGTATTATACTCCAGAGCTGCACTCACTATTCTGCAGGTAGCATGTCACTGTGTACATACATTCCTTATCTTGTACTGATTCCTGAGTTACAATACAGGTATTACACTCCAGAGCTGCGCTCACATATTCGCTGGTGCAGGTCACTGTACATTACATTACTTATCTTGTTAACTGATTGCCTGATTACACACTGTATTTAAACTCCAGAGCAGCACATCAACTATTCTGCTGGTGCAGTCACTGTGTACATACATAACGATATCGTACTGATCCTGGTAGTTACATACTGTATTATACTTCAGAGCTGCACTCAACTAATCTGCTCGTGCAGTCACTGTTGTACATACATTACTTAGAATCCTGTACTGATCTGAGTTACAACATCCATGTAATTATCCTCCAGAGCTGCACTCACTATTCTGCGGTGCAGTCACTGGTGTACATCACATTCTACCTTATCTTGTACTGATCCTGATTTACTCCTGTATTATCCTCCAGATCTGGCCTCACGTATTCTGCTGGTGCAGTCACTGTGTACATACATTTCTTATCTTGTACTGATCCTGAGTTACCTCCTGTATTATCCTCCAGACCTTCCTTCCCCTCCTCTGACCACCACTGACCTGAGACTGATGAAGGAGCAGCGGCTGCAGATCTACCTGTCGGCATCTCACCACTTACCTGCAACACTGAAGCCAATAATCAGGCTGAGGGCGACCAGCAGCAGCAGGATTATTACACAGATCGGGCTGCAGAGAAGGAGAGCAGTCACTAATGTATTCATAATATACTGTAATATATGATAAAATACTGCACTACAGTGATAACATCTCATAATATATTCAAAATATACTGTAATATCATAAAATACTGCACTATAGTGATAATAACACCTAATGTGTTCATAATATATTGTAATATATGATAAAATACTGCACTATAGTGATAATAACACCTAATGAATTCATAATATACTGTAATATATGATAAAATACTGCACTATAGCGAAAACACCTAATGTATTCATAATATACTGTAATATATGATAAAATACTGCACTATAGTGATAACATCTCATAATATATTCAAAATATACTGTAATATATGATAAAATACTGCACTATAGTGATAATAACACCTAATGTGTTCATAATATATTGTAATATATGATAAAATACTGCACTATAGTGATAATAACACCTAATGTATTCATAATATACTGTAATATATGATAAAATACTGCACTATAGTGATAACACCTAATGTATTCATAATATACTGTAATATATGATAAAATACTGCACTATAGCGATAATAACACCTAATGTATTCATAATATGCTGTAATATATGATAAAGTACTGCACTATAGCGAGAACAACACCTAGTTTCCCAAAAAATACTGTAATATAATACAATACGTGTAGCTAAAAGAGACAATCACCATACTATAGGTCAAATATACTGTAGTATATGATAGAATACTGTACTACTGCGATAAGAACACCTTATGTATTTCTAATATACTGTAATATATGATAAAATACCGCACTATAGTGAGAAAAACACCTAATGTATTGATAAAATACTGTAATATATGATAAAACACTGCACTATAGTCAGAAAAACACCAAATGTATTCATAATATAGTGTAATATATGATAAAATACTGCACTATAGTGAGAATATCACCTAATGTATTCATAAAATACTGTAATATATGATAAAATACTGCACTATAGTGATAATAACACCTAATGTGTTCATTTTATACTGTAATATGTGATAAAATACTGCACTATAGTGAGAATATCACCTAATATAGTCATAAAATACTGTAATATATGATAAAATACTCCCCTACTGGATTAACCCCAAAATGTGTTCATGATTTACTGAATATATAAAAAAAAAACTGAACTATAGTGATAATAACACCAAAGTATTAAAAATTACACTGTAATAAAAGAAAAAAATGCCGAAATAAAGTGATTATAAACCCACCTAATGTATTCATAAACACTGAAAATAAAAATAAAACCCCCAACTATGTGATTATGAACACCTAATGTATTCATAATATACTGTAATATATAATAAAATACTGCACTATAGTGATAACACCTAATGTATTCATAATATACTGTAATATATGATAACAATCTGCACTATGGGCCGATAAAAAACCACCTAATGTTTTTCCTAATATCCCCTGTAATATATGATAAATTCCCCAACAATATGAGAATAACACCTAAAATATTCATAAAACGAAATTTTTGGGATAAAATACGAAATATAGCACAAATAACACCTAAAATTTATAATAATACTGTAAAAATATAAAAAAACTGCACTATAGTGAGAAAAAAAAAACCAATTTAGGGGGAAAACAAGTATTTTAATTTATTTTTTTTAAAAAGGCACTATGGGTGTTAACACCTAATGTATTCTAAAAACCCTGTAATATTTTAAAATACCCAAAGGGGTGGAACCCACAAACATGGGGGGGGGGCCCCTCCCCTTTGGGGGTCCTTTCATCTTTCCCCCTTCCTTTGGTAGATTGTAACCCTTTCCCGGGGCCCAGGGCCCTCTCTCCCTCAAAACCTGCTTTTTAAAAAAGTACTTTGGGGAAAATGTTTAACTTATTTTAATTATGAAACCCCCATGAATTTTTTTTACAGCCCCTGAATAAAGGGGCGCTATAAAAGAAATAAAAAAATAACCCCTAATGTTTTCATAAAAACGGAAATAACAATGTGAAAAAATGCGCACTATGGGCATAGGTGAAAAATTTCAGGGGGGATAAAAGGGACGGTCCCCCCTTTTTTTCTGGTGGGTAGGGTTCCCCCCCACTTTTTAGCTATTAATTTAAAAAATAACCAATTTGGAAAGTTTTAAAAATAGGGGAAGTTGGGGGAAGGGAACGGGAAGTTGGGAAACCCCTTTCCTCCTTTTAGGTCTGGGGGCAGAAGGGGTATCAGCCCCCCATGTTATTGCAAGTAAAGGGGCGGCGTTTGATTGGGGAGCAGGAAGCAGGTTTGCATAAATAAATTTCAAACGCGGGCCACAGTCCCACACTTTTAAAATTTGGGGCTGTATTTTTCCCCCTCCCCTTGTATACCACTTCCCATACTCAGCCCTCATCAGAGAAGAAGAGAATTTTTTGGCCGAAAAAAACTCCCAACCAACTACAGGAAAAGGTAAGGAGGCGAAAAGGGGTCCGGGGCATTGTGTTGTTTTGGAGTATGGGTTGAAACGGGTATATGTAATGTTTTATACGAAATCGAGCCATGTTTCTAGCCATGTCCCGTCCCCCTGCACATAGGGGCCGGGGAAAATAAAGTAAAAGGGGCGGCCCCGGCAGAAATTTTAAAAGGGGGTGGGAAAAGGCCCCGCTTGTCCCAACAAAAACCCCCGGGAAAAATAAGAGAGTGCACAGCACCCCCGCTATATTTCCTTTTTAACATATCCAAAGGGTTCCTTTTCACATGGAAGATTTAAGGGGCTGTTTCCCGGGGGGGATTCCATTGTTGGGAAATCTGCCAAAACTGGCGCCCCAATGGGCCAGGAAAACTGAAAAAACCATTTTTACCCTATTTTAGGATGACAATTTTAAATTTTACTTGAGTATTTCGGCGCGTACTGTCAGGTCACACAGAATTCTTCTAGGCTTTTTTTTTCCCATAACACACTAAAAAAAGGGGGGAGAAATCGCCTGTGCACGGGGCCATTTGCTCCCCCATTGGTTTTTCTGCTTTTTGAAATGCCCAAATTTTCCCCAAACAAGAAAACGACACTGTCAAGCCAAAAAAACCAAAGGCCCCCTGGGGTGTGAGTTTTCCCTGTTTTTAAATAAATGAAATTTATAAACACACAATTTCGGAAAACCTTGTTTTAATGTAGTCCTGGACAAAAAAGGAAATTAATCTCGGGGGAAAAGGTTGAAAAAAGCAAAAATATCGGGGACGGTTTTTAAATGTAATCTCCCCAGGGTGTGAAAATATAATTTTGGGGGGTACATTTTGTAATGTAACCCTTTGAGGAAACGGGTGTAATGGTAAAAGATTCTGGGGTAAAAGGGGTTTAATATACCCTCTGGGGGAATTTGGTGTGTTGTAAATTTTCCCTTGGTGGGAAACAGTAGTAAATTTGATTAAAAAATTTTTTAAGGAAATTCAGTGGGGGAAATATAAAAATTTTTGGGGTAAATTTTTAAGGGAAAAATTATTTTTGGGGCCCCCCAATGTGCAAGCCCTTTTCAAGGGGAACATTAACCGAAAAAAACTACAAAAAGAAGCAAATTACCCCTTCAGGCTAAAATATAATTTTTAAATCAGTGTACTAAAAAAAAGGGAACTAAAAGGGTCCCTTTTAAAATCCCTAAAAAAACCAAAACCAAAAAAAAAGGGGGATCCCCCGGCCCCGAAGGGGGCGACCCCACAAACGGAAACCTAACCTACCAAGCCCAAAACCCCAAACCCACTCTATCCAAAAAAAAAGTCAATCCAACAAAAAAAAAATAAAAAAAAAAAAATTTTAAGATTTTAAAAAAAAAAAAAACTTATGATAAAAAAAGGAACTAAATCAAAATCCCAAAAGAAAAAAAAAACAAAGTTTAAAAAATCCCAAAAGGGGTCTGCAAAAATAAACAAAAAAAAATATACTAGCGAAGCAAATAATAAAACTACGAATTAGGAACAAAGTTAAAACCCAAAACAAGTTTGGGCCCCGGGGGGGGAAAAAATGAATTTTCATTAATTTATATTCCAGCAAAATTTAAAGGGCGGGAAAAGGCTACGTTCCCCAAAAAATTAAAAACCCGGATGAAACCTTTTAAAATGAACTTTCCCCCATCTGTTTCCTTTTATCCCCTAAATTTTTATCAAATTTTCCCCCCCCGGGGTTCCCCGCCTAAAAACAACGGTTAAATCAGAAACAAAAAAAAGGATTTCAAAAAAAGAGGGAACTTAGGGGCCCAGAAAAGGGGAAGTCCATGTATAAAAGCTCCCCTGATAGCTCTGCTGGATCCATGGTGTTGGGGCAGGATGACGGCCGGGAAAGTATGAGCAAGGGTAGGCAGAGGAAAAGGGAACAAAGATTTTTATTTAAAAAAGAGTTGGAACAAATTCCTCACCCTGTTCGGGATCAAAGGGGCCTGCAAATAAAGGGGGCCCCTCGCCCGGTTAACCGGAGTGCCCCGGGGCGCAGGAAATTTTAAAGGCTGCCCTTTTGGGCGCTGTGAACAAAAAACCAACCAAAGAAAATTTACTAAAAAGGCTTCCGCCTACCCTAGAAAGTTTATACGGCGCTTTCCCTCGAAAATTCCGCCCCTAGCCTAGGTAAAAGCCCAATCGCGAAAAGGAAGTGCAGGCGAAATGTAATGGGGGAGGGAAACCCAAAGTGGGGCAAGCTGGCGCCGTGCATGGCCCACACTCCTTTTTTTAACCGGTTTAAGAACGAAATATAAAAATTTGGTTCCAGGGAAGGGAAAAAGGGGAAATACACCAAAAAATACAAACAAAGGGGCCAATTTTTTCTCAAAAAGGGGGAAAACCAATGCCAAACCCTATATAACACCAATACAATATAGTGCCCTTGTTTCAGAAGAAAAACAGGGAAAAAATATACACAAAACCAAAAACTTTTGTTCAAACACCTAAAAATAATGTACAAGAAATAAAAGCAAACAAAACTCAAATTTTTCCGTCAGAAAAATACATTGGGAGAAAAACAGATATGGAATTTAAAACATAAAAATATAACAACCCTAAAGATAAAAAAAAAGGGAAAAAAAAAGGAAAGTACAACAGACTCAATAAATGAGCAAAGCAAAAGCGAATAAATTAATCCCAAAAATAGGGAAAAAGTTTTCGGGCAAAAAAATAAAAATTTGCCTCGCGCTGAAAAACTTTTTTTTTACAAAGTCCCCCTTTTCCGAACTGAGGGAGTACAATTTTAATAAACAAAAAAAAGGTCAATGCAAGGGTTTCTCAGGGTGTTTTAAAATTCATATTTTTTTTCCCCAAAGGGGGGATAAAGTTTATTTCGAATATCACCCACATGTTTCCAAAAAATTGGGCGTCAAATTCACGTTTTTTTTTTCCCACATACTAAAGGAAAATTTTGGCAAAAGGCTTAAAAACCTACGCCTCTGGTCACATTTGCATAACTAAGGCCCTCCCCTTGGGGGGTTCCCCCCCCACGGCTTATTTTCCCCGGGGGGCCGGAAATTTGCCGCCCCGGGGATTGGACGGGGGGGATTCGTCAACCCCGGGGACTGCCAAAAGACCAAAATAAGTCACGCCCATTTTTCTTTTTATTTAATAAAAAAAAAACGGGTTCTCGTTCAAAAGACGCTTTTTTCCGTCCCGTTGCCGCCGGGGTTTTGACGACGGCAACCGGGAGGGAAAAACCCAATTCCCCATGTAAATTTAAATTTACGGGACGGATTCACCACCACAAGATTGGAGATGGTGAATCCGTCGGGAAATCTTTACAAATACTTTTTCCCACACTTATTCCCCTTTAAATGGAAACCCTGTTTTTTCAACTGTTTTCAAAAGGGAATTTACAAAGGGCAATCCGATTTAAAATACGTTCGAAATAAGGGGCCGGTTAAACCCGGGGGCCCTTTAAGTCCTTAAATTCCTACCGGTAGGGAAGATTTTTACCCCTTTAATCGAAACTTAAAATGAATTTTGCCAAGCACTTGCAAAGGGCTCCCCATTTTTTGGGCCCGGTTAAAATTTTCCCTTCCCGTACCCAAAAAGAAATTTCCTATCTTTCCAAGGGGGTTTAAAAGGGGAAAAAAATGTCCCCAAAAACTATCGGCCAAGGGGTTTTGGCCCCGTGGAAATTTTAAGTTCCCCAAAAAAAACAGAAATCCGGATTTTGTTGCAAGAGGGGCCAAAAAAATTTTAAAAACCCCAAATTAC
>JAODAL010036741.1:0-41277 GCA_025379985.1 Phyllomedusa bahiana | reverse complement strand
TTAAAATACTGTTGATAAAAATGAAAAAAATACCTTAATTCAAAACAGATATAAATCAAGCCTCCGATTACAACACAACCTGCTAATAATCAAAACTTTGTAATATACCTTATTAAAGAAAAAAATGCCTCATTCTCCACTTATCAGACTCCTTTCCTGTTCAATAACTTAGAAATCACTAAGGGAATCCACAGAGGAGATTGACTGTGAGCCCAGCTAAGCAATAAGATTACAGCTGCTGATAGAAGTCTATGGAGAGGGGAAGGAGGAGGATGAAGAAGCAGGTGACTAGAAGAAAGCCTACACACACGCAGAAGCAGCAGCCTGGAGGATATGAGACAGCAGTAAGGAGCAGTGTAAGCTGTGAATCCAGCACTATGGTGAGATAATACAATCACTATAAAGCCAGCACCATCTATGTGTGTCTCCTGCTTCTCCTCCTACTTCCCCCTTTCTCTCTACATAGACTTCTATGGGGAGCTGTAACCTAATCTCACAGTAAAGGGGAAATGTAAATCTCCTCCCTGCTCTATAGAATCAAATACTGAATGAGAGACAAGTAAAGAATGTAGGATTGGGGAAGGGAAAGAGTCTGATATGTGGGAAAAATGCATTATCTATAATAATTAATTTTTTCTTATTTTCCTTGTTATATTGATTTATAGAAAGTGTTTATTAAAAGGAGGTCCACTTTATAAGACTTGTATTTAGTCATGTCTATTATCTGGAGATGTGAGCGGCTGCTGATCCTCCTTCTTGACATCATTGTAACTGATTTTTGTGTTGTTCCTGATACTTCAAGGCCTTCATGGAGAAATAGACAGCAACGTCCAGACACCTTGTAGGAACCTGACACACACAATGATACATTCATCACCCAGATCCCTCCAGTGTTGTTACTGTATAATGTCCCAGAATCACCTCTCCATTAAGCTGAAAGAGTATCTCTAGGGTAAGATTTAACCCCTTACTGTAGCAGACAGTTTTGGCCTTAAGGACATCTCCTTATTATTTAAATCTGATATGTGTCACTTTATGTAGGAATAACTTTTTAATGCTTTTGTTCATCAATGTGATTTTGAGAAAGGTTTTTCATAACACGTTGTACTGATAAATTTTGCCCAATAAAGTCTGTTTGTTGAAAAATAATTAAAATTTGTGAAAATGTTAAATTGTTCAAAATTTTACGGTTTTTGCTTGTAAGTGAGATAGTCATACCAAACAAAATAGTTAATAGACTTTACCATGGGTGTATAGATAAACCATACTATTCTACTAGAAAATTCACTGCACACCAATATGCTTTTAAAAGAGTAGATATTTTAATTGTGACAACAGGGCACCGATCACTATAATATATACCTAATTTCAAAAGAACATACTCAATAAATGTTTAACAGGATGGTAATTAGCAGTAAAGGACAGGCCCATGGTGTTATTGTTTAGATGTTGGATGAACTGAGGAATGTTTTCAAGGCGTCCTGCCCCATACAAATAGAAGTCATCATAAATCTTTTGAAGAGTTTAATATATTGCATGAAATGTTTTTGTGGGTATAAGTGAGTCTCCTCGAAGACCCCCATTACTAAATTTTGCATACTGGGGGGCTAACTTGGTCCCCTTTTGCAGTTCCCCATATCTGCCCGGGAGGTGGCACTGTCATAGTCAAGTATTATTCTCTAGAATTAATCGCAAACCTTCAATTAGAAAGTCTTTTTCTCCTCAGAATATTTTGTATCATTATCAAGTTTGATTCTAATGCATTCTATACCAATATCAAGGAAGAAAATTTGTATAAAGCCCCCGTTACGTCTGCTGTAATCAATACATCATATAAATTAAAAGTCTAATGTTGAGATTATTTTTAAAAAAATGCTGGGGTCTCTCAGATGGCTATTAGGCCCGCACTAGTGTTTCAGATTAGAATCCAGAAAGTTGGAAAGATGCTGGTACTTGAGTTTTAAAACCCCGAATAATGGGTCGTCCGGGGGGTTTATTGGATCCTTATGTAGCTTTTGCAAAAATAGAAGAAGGTTTTGTTGGGCTCTTTGATGTAAATGTGGTATTTTCATTTTTATTTATGACATTTCCTGCCAGGGCTTTATTAATAATCTAGCAATTTTTTTTGTATATCGGAATAATGATCGAACGATGGTTCATAGTAATCCTTATCGTTCAAGATATTTTCTGCCTCACTATGGTAATTTTGGTAGTCCATCACCACTATGCCACCCCCCTTGTCGACAACTGACAACTGAATACACCAATTAGATCTCTTTGTTTAGCTTGATCGAGGCTTCACTCAACCTGTTATCTGCACTCTGTACCTTTATACTGTTTGAACAAGTTGTAGTAGATCATTTACCCCTGAGGAAGAGTTTAATAAACGCGAAATGCGTCGGGTTTTACTTGCTTTTAAATTGTTTAGATTGGCTGAGGTTATGCCCTAGCATTTTTAGAATAAAAAAAATAATTTTCTTAATCTTCCTGCCCCGCACAATGGCATTCCTGGGTATAACACTGCGCCGGGTCCACCATCTTCTTGTTCCTCTACTGTCTGCCTGGCGGGACATCGCTCACCGGGAACAGCAGCAGCCGTATACAAGGGCTACGGCTAAAGTAAAAGCCCTGTATGGTAATATGAGAGTTGTGCCTCTACACTAAAAGCACAACTCAAAAATTTGGGGAGTTTGATCAAATACTCAACTGTATACGTTCTACCAACGTACTTCACCATCAGTGCACCCCCTTGTTTTTCCATTTGTCTTCTTATATATATATATATATATATATATATATATATACACACACACACACACATACATATACAGACAAACACAGATACACACACCAGACACACACACATATATATATATATACACACACACACACACACATACAGATGCACACACACATACATAGACACACATACAGATACACACACCAGAAACACACACATAGACACACACGCATACAGATATACACACACCCACCCACACATAAAGATACACACATACAGATACAGACACATACACATACTGATACACACACACCCACACATACAGATACACAAACACACACATACAGATACACACACACACAAACCAGAAACACACATACACACACATACTGATACACATAAAGAAACACACACATACCAGAAACACACACACAACAGACAGACACATACAGATACACACACACCAGAAACACATACACACCAGACACACACACACCAGAAACACACACAACTACATACAGATACACATACACCATACAGACACACACATACAGGCACATGCACACCAGATACATACATACAGATACACATACACCAGACACACACATACATACATACATACATACAGATACACATACACCAGACACACACATACAGATACACATACACCAGACACACACATACATACATATACACAGACACACACATACATACATATACACCAGACACACATACACCAGACACATACATACATACAGATACACATACACCAGACACACACATACATACAGATACACATACACCAGACACACACACACATACAGACACACACACATACATACATACAGATACACATACACCAGACACACACATACAGATACACATACACCAGACACACACATACATACATACATACAGATACACAGACACACACATACATATACACCAGACACACATACACCAGACACATACATACATACAGATACATACACCAGACACACACATACATACAGATACACATACACCAGACACACACACATACAGACACACACATACATACAGATACACATACACCAGACACACACACACACACACACACACACACACATAGACACACACATACATACATACAGATACACATACACCAGACACACACACATACAGATACACATACACCAGACACACACATACATACAGATACACATACACCAGACACACACATACATACAGATACACATACACCAGACACACACATACATACATACAGATACACATACACCAGACACACACACATACAGATACACATACACCAGACACACACATACATACAGATACACATACACCAGACACACACATACATACAGATACATATACCAGACACACACATACATACATACAGATACACATACACCAGACACACACATACATACATATACACCAGACACACACATACAGATACACACATACATACATATACACCAGACACACACATACAGATACACATACACCAGACACATACATACATACATACAGATACACATACACCAGACACACACATACATACAGATACACATACACCAGACACACACATACATACATATACACCAGACACACACATACATACATATACACCAGACACACACATACAGATACACATACACCAGACACACACATACATACACCAGACACACACATACATACACATACACCAGACACACACATACATACATATACACCAGACACACACATACATACAGATACACATACACCAGACACACACATACATACATATACACCAGACACACATACATACAGATACACATACACCAGACACACACATACATACAGATACACATACACCAGACACACACATACATACAGATACACATACACCAGACACACACATACAGATACACATACACCAGACACACACATACATACATATACGCCAGACACACACATACATACATATACGCCAGACACACACATACAGATACTCATACACCAGACACACACATACATACATATACACCAGACACACACATACATACAGATACACATTCACCAGACACACACATACATATACACCAGACACACACATACATACACCAGACACACACATACATACAAATACACATACACCAGACACACACATACATATACAACACACACATACATATACACCAGACACACGTACATATACACCAGACACACACATACATACACATACACCAGACACACACATACATACACCAGACACACATATACATACACATACACCGGACACACACATACATACACCAGACACACACATACATACATACATACATATACACCAGACACACACATACATACAGATACACATACACCAGACACACACATACATACATACATATACACCAGACACACACATACAGATACACATACACCAGACACACATACATACATACAGATACACATACACCAGACACACACATACATACAGATACACATACACCAGACACACACATACAGATACACATACACCAGACACACACATACATACATACCAGACACACACAGACACCAGACACACACATACATACATACATACCAGACACACACATACATACAGATACACATACACCAGACACACACATACATACAGATACATATACCAGACACACACATACATACAGATACACATACACCAGACACACACATACATACAGATACACATACACCAGACACACATACATACACCAGACACACACATACATACACACATACTCCAGATACACACATACATACAGATACACATACACCAGACACACACATACATACAGATACATATACCAGACACACACACACACACATACACCAGACACACACATACATACAGATACACATACACCAGACACACACATACAGATACACATACACCAGACACACACATACATACACCAGACACACACATACATACATACAGATACACATACACCAGACACACACATACATACAGATACACATACACCAGACACACACATACATACAGATACACATACACCAGACACACACATACATACATATACACCAGACACACACATACATACAGATACACATACACCAGACACACACATACATATACACCAGACACACACATACACCAGACACACACATACATACAGATACACATACACCAGACACACACATACATACATACATACATACAGATACACATACACCAGACACACACATACATACATACACCAGACACACACATACATACATACATAGACACACACATACATACATATACACCAGACACACATACACCAGACACATACATACATACATACAGATACACATACACCAGACACACACATACATACAGATACACATACAACAGACACACACACCCACACATACAGACACACACATACATACATACAGATACACATACACCAGACATACACATACAGATACACATACACCAGACACACACATACATACATACAGATACACAGACACACACATACATATACACCAGACACACATACACCAGACACATACATACATACAGATACATACACCAGACACACACATACATACATACAGATACACATACACCACACACACACACACACATACAGACACACACATACATACAGATACACATACACCAGACACACACACACACACACACACACACACACATAGACACACATACATACAGATACACATACACCAGACACACACATACATACATATACACCAGACACACATACATACAGATACACATACACCAGACACACACATACATACAGATACACATACACCAGACACACACATACATACAGATACATATACCAGACACACACATACAGATACATATACCAGACACACACATACATACACCAGACACACACATACATATACGCCAGACACACACATACACTCATACACCAGACACACACATACATACATACATATACACCAGACACACACATACATACAGATACACATACACCAGACACACACATACATATACACCAGACACACACATACATACACCAGACACACATACAGATACACATACACCAGACACACACATACATACAGATACACATACACCAGACACACATACATACACCAGACACACACAAACAAACATACACACATACTCCAGATACACACATACATACAGATACACATACACCAGACACACACATACATACACATACACACACACACCAGACACACACATACAGATACACATACACCAGACACACACATACATACATATACGCCAGACACACACATACACTCATACACCAGACACACACATACATACATACATATACACCAGACACACACATACATACAGATACACATTCACCAGACACACACATACATATACACCAGACACACACATACATACACCAGACACACACATACATACAGATACACATACACCAGACACACACATACATACAGATACACATACACCAGACACACATACATACATCAGACACACACAAACATACACACATACTCCAGATACACACATACATACAGATACACATACACCAGACACACACATACATACACATACACACACCAGACACACACATACACATACACCAGACACATACATACACACAGATACACATATACCAGACACACACATACATACACATACACCAGACACACACATACATACATACACCAGACACATGCACACATACATACATACAGATACACATACACCAGACACACACATACATACAGATACACATACACCAGACACACACATACATACAGATACACATACACCAGACACACACATACATACATATACACCAGACACACACATACATACAGATACACATACACCAGACACACACATACATATACACCAGACACACACATACATACACCAGACACACACATACATACAGATACACATACACCAGACACACACATACATACATACATACATACAGATACACATACACCAGACACACACATACAGATACACATACACCAGACACACACATACATACATAGACACACACATACATACATATACACCAGACACACATACACCAGACACATACATACATACAGATACACATACACCAGACACACACATACATACAGATACACATACAACAGACACACACACCCACACATACAGACACACACATACATACATACAGATACACATACACCAGACACACACATACAGATACACATACACCAGACACACACATACATACATACATACAGATACACATACACACACATACATACAGATACACATACACCAGACACACACATACATACAGATACATACACCAGACACACACATACATACATACAGATACACATACACCAGACACACACACACACAACACATACATACAGATACACATACACCAGACACACACACACACACACACACATACATACATACAGATACACATACACCAGACACACACATACATACATATACACCAGACACACATGCATACAGATACACATACACCAGACACACCTATACATACATACAAATACACATACACCAGACACACACATACATACAGATACACATACGCCAGACACACACATACAGATACACATACACCAGACACACACATACATACATATACGCCAGACACACACATACATATACGCCAGACACACACATACACTCATACACCAGACACACACATACATACATACATATACACCAGACACACACATACATACAGATACACATTCACCAGACACACACATACATATACACCAGACACACACATACATACACCAGACACACACATACATACAGATACACATACACCAGACACACACATACATACAGATACACATACACCAGACACACATACATACACCAGACACACACAAACAAACATACACACATACTCCAGATACACACATACATACAGATACACATACACCAGACACACACATACATACACATACACACACCAGACACACACATACATACACATACACCAGACACATACATACACACAGATACACATATACCAGACACACACATACATACACATACACCAGACACACACATACATACACCAGACACATACACACATACATACATACAGATACACATACACCAGACACACACATACATACAGATACACATACACCAGACACACACATACATACATATACACCAGACACACACATACATACAGATACACATACACCAGACACACACATACACCAGACACACACATACATATACCAGACACACACATACATACAGATACATATACCAGACACACACATACATACAGATACACATACACCAGACACACATACATACACCAGACACACACATACATACAGGTACACATACACCAGACACACACATACATACACATACACCAGACACACACATACATACAGATACACCAGACCGGAAAAAAATTCACTGAATACAGGAATTGACTCGTCTTTTTTAGGGATAAATCCACAATTAAATGTCTACAATATGGTGGAAAAAGCACTAACACCACAATTCACACTGGAAATGCAGGAACAAGTCAACACACCAGATCGAAAAAGGAAAACAAGAGTAGAGGAACTAGGGGGGCTGAAAGCAGGAAAACATACAAAAACAGATACAACACAATAAGGAGAATCAAGAAAAGGTTGATACAAAGAACAATTAAATTCAAAAGAGATAATTATATGAAAATATTTAATTTATCGTCATACACATTAAATAACAAAGAGGAGAAATTATTAAAAAAGGGGTTGGGTTTCAGTCCCGACTGTGTAGTGGATGATTTTACAGTGTTTCGAGATCTACAAAAATTTATACGCAAATTAACTCTCAAAAGATTCTTCAATAAAAGGGAGAAAGGAACCCAGCAGGATAAACAGGAGGATTTAAACCCAGAGAGTATCTCCAATGATCTGAAAAGACTAGGGGAGAAAACAAAGAAAAAATCAAACTTCTATCCGGTGAAAGCACAGGGTAATTACATCCCAGTGTTTTTCGACCTTGTGACCAATGATTTGCGTAAGATAAAAAAGAAGTTACCAACTAAAACAAATTTAAATAAAGAGGACAAAATAGCTGTAGAGAGCTTAAAAAAGAATAACCAAATTGTCATCCGACAGGCAGATAAAGGAGGGGCGGTAGTCATCCAGGATTACAGTGACTACCATAACGAAGCCCTTCACATCTTGGAGGATGCTTTCTATTATAGAAAAGTGGATCCAGAGGTACACAAGGAATTGAAAAAACAATATGATATTTTATAAAAAGGACTTTTGATAAGGGAATCCTAAATAAAGATGAGAAAAATTTCTTAACACCAAAGGAATATGCTATTCCATTTTTTTACCACCTGCCTAAGGTCCATAAAGACCTAAAAAACCCTCCTGGGTAGCCGATAATTTCTGGCATAGATTCTATCCTATCATGCTTGTCGCATTTCATTGATACTCAATTACAGCCGATAGTAGAGAAGTTATCCAGCCATCTCAGGGATTCGGACGCGGTCCTCAGGGACCTCGTAGGATTTAGTTGGAAGGAGGATTATTTATTTGTTACATTAGACGTAAGTGCTTTGTATTCCAACATCCAACATAAATTGGGTTTGAGTAAGATCAAGGAATTTTTGGATAAGGAGCCCACTTTTTCTTTAGGATTTAAGACATTCCTATTGGAGGGTCTCAATATGATCCTGACAAACAACTATTTCGAGTACAATGGCACCCATTATCACCAGCAGGTAGCCCCATCGCTGGCCAACCTGTTCATGGGTGCCTTTGAGGACCACTATATTGAGGGGACTACAAACCCCTTTAAAGATCATATAGTGTATTTCAGAAGATTTATAGATGATCTTCTGATAATCTGGAGAGGATCACAAGAGGCATTCCAGGAATTTGTGATTTTTCTAAACAATAACAATTGGAATATCACGTTTACTGCTAACCACCATCCACGAGAGATAAACTTCCTAGATTTACATCTTTATATTGCCAATGAAAAAATTGCATCTAAAACATATTTTAAACAAACCCGACTAAAACAATTACCTGGTTTTTGGTTTCCAACCACCAAAAAAAGTGGATTAGAAATGTCCCTTCGGGCGTTTAGAAGGATTAAGAAAATTGTACCCACAAGAGAAAATTTGAGGAACAGGCAAGTTAGACAGAAAAAATTTATTCAAAAGGGGTATCCCCACCTCTTAAAGGAGCAAAAGAAGGGGCCAAACCCGACACAAAAAAAAAATTTGGAAAAAAAAAAAAATTAACAAAAAAAAGGGTAAAAGAATACAAATTACTTTTTAAATACCATAATTTTCAAATTTCAAGAAGTTCAGTCAAAAATCAAAAAACTTGGAACAACTACAGAGAACCCCCTTTTGAAAAAAAGTGATCCCAGAAACTCCAAAAAACTTTTTAAGAAAGCAAAAACCTTAAAAATTTTACTAGCACCATCGAAATTAAAACAAATAAAAGTATAGAACAGAAAAAATCAGGAAGATATTGGGAAAATAATCAAACACAGAAAAAGGGATATATGCATCGGCAGGTCCATTTTCAAATGCTGGTATGATATTAATGGTGGACCTTTAAGTCATCATCCACAGGAGAAATTTTTAAGATCAAGGGAAATTTAAACTGTCAAGCCCCTATGTGGTGTACCTCATTCCCTTTGCCATTGCGGGACACAATACTTTGGGTTTTAAAGTCCCTAAGCTGGTCACCCCGGTTAGTAAACCCATAGATATGATAAGACATGGAGACTAATCTACAGTCTCCCAAGACAATTAATTGAAATCCACAACATGCGTGAACCCAACTTCAAGATCCAGCCAATTGAGCACATCCACTCTGACATAACAGACAGAGCGAAACAACTAAGTTTAAGAGAAATTTATTGGATGAGGGCCCGTGTTCACACGGTTTTCCCGACGGATTTGTAAAGCCGTTATTGAGCTCACAAATCCGCCGTGAAAAGGGGGGGGAAACGGGGGCGGGCGGAAAGCGCGATGGGGGCGCCGCGCCCCGCACCGTAAAAAATGTGCATGTCCCCTTTCTCCCCCGTGGCGGATTTTTGCCGAGCGGGAGGAGCGACGGTTTCCCACTGTTCTTTTATGAGAGCAGTGGTTTACCGTAATGACAGGGCGGATTGCGCCGTACTAAAGGGCGCAAATCCGGCGCGGAGTACGGCGCCAATCCGTGCCCAAATAAGCCGTGTGAACGAGGCCTATAAGTTAAACACCCTGAGACCGCACGGACTAAATGAGGTCCAGGAGACTATCCTGTACAAAAAGTGAGAAATTTAAATTAACTAAATAGAATACTTAGTATTTGAAAGATAAGAGCATCCATAAATAAATGAATAAATCTCCTATAAATGAATCTCCTATGAACGAAAAATAGAGATGCAAGGAGAAATGAATAATTAAAAATACAGGTAAAAACTCTCACGGGCTTGATATATAGGTGAGCAAGAGTTTAAGTGATATACCTTGATATTTTAATAACATCTGATCAGTGAGAATAAATATGGTTAAAATAATCTCATTATCCCGTAGAGAAATGGAGCGTGGTGTAAATAGATTGGAGAGGTAAGAAAGAATTGTATAGTAAATAGCGGCATTGAAGTAAAACACACTGTAGAATAACTGAGTGTGGTATAAACAGTTCCATTGAAGTAAACAAATGAGTATTTAGAGTTAGAGCAAATCATGAATGGAACAGCTTTCATGAATGAGAAGCTCTTAAGTGTAAGCGCTTTCAAGCGATTTAGAACAAAGGGAACAATTAGGATAAATGAGTAGCAGACATAATAGTAATTAAGGTGATAGACTACTAATTAGAGTAAATTTCATCTTGTTTAATTAATTGTATTTTATGAATGAAAAGTATTTTTATGAATGAAAGCTTATAGCGGCTGACAGCAGCCTCGTTGTCAATTATGGGGGATATTTATAGGAGGGTTTTTATGTACTACTTTATCTGATGAAGCGAGGGACACTCGCGAAACGCGTAATCGGAATTGTAATAAAATTTATCTTATGACATTCAGAGGCTCATTGTAACGTAACGGCCTTTTTCCTGAGCGCTCTAGCTAAATCCTCCCATATTATACCCTATGCTACGAATCCAGCAAGGTATATCCTACTATTGTTTCACATATACCAGACACATACACACATACATACACACAGATACACAAATACCAGACACATACATACATACATACAGATACACATACAACAGACACACACATACATACAGATGCATATTCAACAGACACACACATACATACAGATACACATACACCAGACACACACATACATACACCAGACACACATATACATACATACAGATACACATACACCAGACACACACATACATACAGATACACATACACCAGACACACACATACATACATATACACCAGACACACACATACATATACACCAGACATACACATACATACACCAGACACACACATACATACAGATACACATACACCAGACACACACATACATACACATACACCAGACACACACACACATACATACAGATACACATACACCAGACACACACACATACATACACATACACCAGACACACATACAGATACACATACACCAGACACACACATACATACAGATACACATACACCAGACACACACATACATACATATACACCAGACACACACATACATACATACATATACACCAGACACACACATACATACACCAGACACACACATACATACAGATACACATACACCAGACACACACATACATACAGATACACATACAACAGACACACACATACATACAGATACACATACAACAGACACACACATACATACAGATACACCAGACACACATACAGATACACATGAACACATATAATAATGTGTGTGTGTACAGTTAATTATACAAGGTAGTTGTTCACTACATTTGGGCACTGAACTGTTGTCTCCTATTTCATTTCTTATCACTGTGGAGGAGACAGCAGTCATTAGTGAAGTGTGAACTCTCCCAGCTCCAGCACTGCTCTCAACTATGCAGAGAGCTGGACAGTCCGGACATAAAGGGAGACAAGACATCAGCATGTATGTAAACTAAGGTGCCGGCCAGACAACTACTCACTGTGTCTGTCGGCATCTTGTCCTCATGACTTCACAAGTCCCGCTCTGAGCTGGAGGAGGAGCTTGGAGCTCAGAGCTCTGCTCCTCCCACCACCGACTTCACACAGCAACAGAGTTGTATAAAAATAAATCCCCTAGCAGCAGCGTCTAGCTGCCGCTAACATGCAGGTGGCCCATGGCGTTCCTGCCAGCGGAGAGGTCCCGGAGTGCCACCTCTGGCACGCGTGCCATAGGTTCGCCACCACTGTTATAGGGGAAGGTGTTTTCCAAAAATGGATGTATGGATACATCCAGAAAATCGCGTGGGCTCTGCTTGTGATATTACATACTGTATATTACACCTGGCCCATGCTCTGTTGACCATGACCGGAGCTCACTCTAGTCGTGACTGATTAATCCCTTAGATTCCGCAGTCAATTGCGACTGCAACAGCTAAGGGAAGACAGAGGGAGAAGCTCAACAATGTTATTTAACCTGCCCGATGAACACCCAGAAAAAGACATTTGTTTTACAAAAAGAAAACTAATATCATGTATACTGCATGGTGAGTGCAGTATAAAAATAGACACCAGGATTGCTTTAATTTCTTCACTCTGCCTCCCAAAAATGGATTTAAAATCTTGTCCCCTCCCAAAATAAGATCCAAATGAAAAAGACAACTCATCCCACAAAAACAAGCCCCTACACAGCTCTGTACATAGAAAAATAAAAAAGTAAAGATATCAGACGATGAAAAACATGTTTTCTTTTTTAAATAAGTCTTTTTATTGTTTATCCCCTTAAGCCAAACACCTGAAAAGTACTTAACAACCAGCACATTTTTTCGTTTTTGCCTTCTTGCGTTTCACCAGTCTTAACCTTTTTCTTTTTTTAGTAACACAGTTCTATGAGGCCTCATTTTATTCGGAACAAGCCGTACTTTTTGAGGGAATAGTTTCAGTTTTTTTTTTTACATCATTCTACAGGTTATTATGGTCATGTGTGTCTCTAAAATGTGTAGTTAATGTATGTGTGTGTAATGTATGCACAAATTTTTTTATTAAATATTTATTTTTATTTTATTTTTTTCTACACATTTTTTTTTTTACTTTTTTTTTAATTCCATGAAGGGATAACTGTTTTAAATTTTTCACTTAGTAATGTATTAACATATTCATATATGCTAATACATTATAATCTGTGTCAGTGTGGCACAGGCTGTAGTCATGGCAGCACACAGTCTGCCCTGATCGCTGGCTTGTTGCACAGACAGCCCTGGGGCTATTTTAGGTCCCCAGGGCTGACTGTGCAGCCATTCCCTGGGTGCTGTTGGGTCACTAGAGTCCTGATCACCCAACAGAGAGGAGGAAAATCAAAGGATTAAGTGCCAGGTAGCGGAGGTTTCCCCCGCTCCTTGGTGCTTGCAGGTCCTGAGGTGGGAACAGATGCTAGTGGTGTCTAACATGCAGGCCCCTTAAAGCTATGTGAGAACTGGACTGGTCCCAAGAAAAATCTATGTTGCAAATTTACTTGAAAATGTGAAAATAGATACTAAATTTATAAGCATCCTAATGTCATCAAAAAATAAAAAGACATTTAAAAACTGATGCCAATGTACCATAGACATATAGTAGATACTAGTTGATATGCCTTTGGCAGTCTTTATTCTGTTCTATGCTGTGTTATTATTTTCACTTTCAATAGCTCCATCTAGTGTCTGTTTGTGTAAACTGCTAGTTAGCATACGATCTTAAGTTTGTCCTGTGAAAGCTGCCATAGTATCACCTGACCATGCTGACATTAACATAGTCATCTCCTCAGAAGCCATTTTCTTTAGAATCCATGCTACATGGCAGCATCATAAGACTTCCTCTCATCTAAGCTTACAGTAGCATTGCTGGTATGTTTAATTTGTCATCCAGTGTCGTAGTTTAAATGGTGAAACATATTATAGTGTTTATATGTCCCTAGATATCATTTTATAGTTTGCTATTTTATAGCTGCCGACAGGACAATACCTTCTATGTCTGCACACCCTTCATTTCTGTACTTTATTGTAATTATATCTTATACACATGTTCATATTTTGCATTACTTTGTTGTTCTACCAAGTTTTATCAATACAGTTTCTGGATACAGCTTTAAAGGGGTTGTCTCGCTACAAAGAATAGCTTTCAAATTGTAGGGAACACAAAATAAAGACATTTTCCAAATATATTGCTTTGTTCCTCTGTTTTCCTTAAGGAGATACAAGTGAATTTATGACCTCCCTAGCTATTTCAGTTCCCTCAGTAACCGACCTGTAAACAGTTCTCCCCCTGCTGTTTGTTCTATGAGATAGCAGTGAGTGAAGTCATCATACAGGTCAAGGCAGCCTCTGTGCTGCTGGGCAGTAAAAAGCTTGATTTATCTCAAGTAAACAGCACTGCAATTAATTGTAAATTAAGCAACTGAAGGATGCAGGCTTGAAAAATAAACACAGGTATGCAAGCCTGTATAATCATAGCTTGTCATACAAAAATGGAAATTATAATTATAAGAAATGGAGATTATGACATCAAATAGTCACACATTTCACTAGCACTACATTTGTACAGTATTGCTTTATTACATGTTGCTACATTATATTAAGCACATTATTTTTCTGTCCTTTAGTTTTACACTATCCCTTTCAATAAAAGTTGAAGTTTGGACATCGCTACTGAGTCAATGAATTAGCATTATTTCTTATATTTATATACTGTATTTCTGTGCATTACTTGCAACAGCTCCATCTAGTTGCTGTTTGTGTTTACTGTTAGCTAACATACACAAGTGTGTCCCATTAAAGCTACAATAACCACATCACCTGATCTGCTGACATAATTGAGTCATCTCCTCAGCAGCCATTTTTCTCCCAAACACATGCATGCAGTGGAAGCATGTAGAAATCCTCTCCCATCCAAGCCTACAGTAGCAGCGCTGTTTTACATTATCCCTTACAATAAAAGCTGAAGTTCAGACATCGCTCCTGAGTCAATGAATTGCTGGGAAAGAGTTTAGCTGCCTGTCAACTTATGCTCCCAACACACAGGAAGGACAGAACACTAGTTATTAACTATTTTCTGTGGTATAAATATCTGTGTGATGCGTAGACATTTTTGAAGCTTCAAAATGGCAAATTTTTACAAATTTTCATGGCATTTTGATATTTTCACAAATAACAGGAACTGTATGGACCAAAATTTATAAATAACTTGAAGCACAATGTGTAAAGAAAAAAAAAACACTGAAACACATGGTTAGGTAAAAGTTTAACAAAAGTTATTCCTGGGGGCATGGCTAAGCTTTGAGGACGCATCTCTTCGAGCTCCTTGTTTCCCAGCACAGGAACCGGCCTATTTCCAGTGAATTATGGGAAAAAGCACTAAAAAACAGAAACCTAAAGCCACCCTACATTCCGGCTCTCAATCCTTCTTCCCCTTTGTAAGGCCACCTAACACTCCTGACACGGTCGAGGTGGAGATTCCACAAGATGGCCCCTGCCTCGTGGAGCAGCATCCTGTGGCGCACAGCAGAGTTCCAGCAATCCGCTCACTTTCACCCACATCGAGCTGGGAGATGCAGCAGAGAACTCTGGAGCCTTCCTCAGCACCTGAGAAACACAGCAGTGGATTGCCGCTACAGCTGAGCATTCTGGCTGGCCAGATCCTTAGCCCCAGACACCGTGTGAGCTCAGACCAGGCTGAGTCACTGCCTCACAGCGCAGACCGAGTACAGAAGGAGCCACCAACAGACAGCATGGATCTCCACCCCAGCAGCCAGATAACTTCCTGCAGACCCCTCACCATCTATCGCTCTATTGAGCTGCAAAAAGAAACCCAGGAGGTCAGAGAGGTATCCCAGGGCGGCCATCAGGGGCCTAAATCACCTGCACCACCGGCCTCATGCTTCCACATATCATACAAAGTGAACGATCAATCTCAAACTTGAACTTCCACTTCCCTTATCTTGCTAAATGAAGTGGTTAACCATCATCTTTTTACAACAGGACCTCAATGACATCGAAAATAGGACCAGACAAAAAAGTCTACATATCAGGGTTCTCCCGGAAGTCAATTCCTAATGTGAAGTTGTTCATAGTTCTCTCCACTATATTCAATGACTTACTAGGCCACCCTACCTAGTCATTGAAATTGATAAAGTCCAGAGGGCACTGAGGCCTCAGAACCCTGAGGACCACAGGCCACAAGACGTGATTTGCAGGATTCAATTCTTTGCGGTAAAAAAGAGGACATTCTTTTTCAAGCTAGGGGGTGAAAAATTCTTGTCTTTCAAGATTCTCCAATCAGAATTCTGCAAAACTTGTATAAACATACCTTGGGCCACAGCTCATCTCTCAAATCACTCAAGGAGTGGAATATCCCTTTCCATTGGGACTATCCCTTTGCCACACATAATTGCCTAGACAACCAAACCCTAACAATTCGATCCCCAAAGAACATTCTGTTGTTCTACAGTCTATCAACATTAAGGACCTATCTTCTAGGACCCCTCAACGCAAAAGATACCTACAAGATGTTACTTCACCTAATAATTTTCCTCCACGGGAGCAGAGTTGATCTCAATATTAGGTTTTATTGCATTTAACTGTGCTAGCTGCCATTTCTATACAAAACATTTTTTCTGTGGGGATAATCAAGCCCTCTGTAAGAAAAACTCTCTTCCTCCCCCATGTTGTTCTGGACTTCTTGTTTTCCTTTTGTCTTATTCTATTGAAAGTTCTGGTTAACCTCACTTATATTTCTCATCTGCATAAAGAGGTCCTTTCCTCTGATTCCTATGCATTACCACCTACCCCCAGTTTGTGGAACTCCAGCTTTGGGTTTCCTCAATGCAGCAGGATTTCTGTTTTACATTATCATCTACTCAAGTCAGGTTTCAGGCTTCTGATGCCTGCTTTTTGGTTTTCCCATTTATCTCTCTTTTTATTTTTCTATTCTCTTATGCATGTACTTTACTAATTCTGTTTTTCAGGGCACTGCTCCAGCTTCAACTATGTGATTCTTGGAAGACCCAACAACCTTCCGATAAAGATGATACCTTTTATTCTCCTCCCCATGGTTCTTACAGTCACCTGGATTACATAACGATTCAACATTCTGCTCTTCCCATGTTGTCGTCTATCTCCAAAAATACTGTGGTTAGACCACGCCCCACTTTTTTGCTTTTTTGAAAGAAAGGACGTGGACTTGGAGATTGAATGTATCTCTGTTCTTAGATATCCCATGTGTAACAGACATTAAGAACTCTGTTTCTCAATTTCTGGGACACCACTCCAATGATCCTTCCTCGCCCATTAACCAATGGGAAACACTTAAATCTGTGATTAGGGGGGGTTCTAATTAAAAACAGCTCTAAACTTAAAAGAGAAGAAGCAGCTGCCCTTAAAAGAGCACTTGCCATAGATTCTTCCCTAGGACTAGCTCACAAATGCGCTCTCTCATCCTCCATACTCCATGAATCACAGGATGCATGTTTGGAAGTCAAGCGCCTTTTATAAGCTTCATGGGTCTGAATGATACAAATATATCGTAGCAAGTTCTACGAGTTTGGTAACAAAAGTGGACGGATGCTGTCCAGAGCAGTGCGCTCCCAGATGGCGCAATCCCACATCACCTAAATAAAAAATGCAGTGGACTCAGTGGTCCACTGTACTAACAATATTGCTAAAACTTTCCATGCCTTCTATTCTAAATTATATAACCTCCCATTCTTCCTCTCAGTCTGGACAAATGGAAGGTCATCCTCATTCCACCCCATTATCTAAGATTCCAGAAGCTATTTCTCAACAACTGGAAGAGCCTTTTTCCCTACCGGAATTGAATCTAGTTATTCCAGGAGGAAAAAGCCCAGATACAGACGGCTGTACGGTTGTCCCTAAATCTAGGAAAGACTCGCAGTCCTGCTATAGCTATTGTCCTATTTCCTAAATTCATCGTGAATAGGCTTACTCCACTTCTCCATTCCCTTATCCACCCAGATCAAGTGGGGTTTGTCCCCGGCAGAGAGGGGCATGAAAACACGCTTAAAACATTGGATATCATTCATCATGACCGCTATCGAAAGATACCCTTTATAGTTCTATCACTAGATACAGAGAAGGCTTTTGATAGGATTCTGTGGCTTTCTCTCCATCAGACCTTCACTCATATAGGGTTCGGCTCTACCTTTTTATGTAAAGTTTCTGCTCTCTATAAATTGCCTTCTGCTTGCAATAAAGTAAATGGAATTCTCTCTGAACCATCTCATATTAGATGAGGCAGGGGTGCCCTCTGTCCCCATTGTTGTATATCTTAATAATGGAAAACTAGATGGCATCTATAAGGTCTAATCCTGATATTAAGGGCATTGACATTAGAACGCGCATATAAATGCTCTGCATTCACGGAAGATTTATTAGTACGTATCCCAAACACGCACATTTCCCTTCCAGCCCTGATGGCAGAAATAAAGCATTTCGGATCTTGGTCAGACATTAAGATTAGCCTACCTAAATCTGAAGCGCTAAATGGTCAGTCTCCCTATGCAGGATCAGAACCTTTTGCAAGCTAATTTCCCATTTGAAAGGCCTAATAAGGGCATCTCTGATCTTGGGATCCATATTCTCTCGGACCCCTCAAATATTTTTTATGACAACTTCCTCCCTCTTTTGAACCAAATAGTTCAAGCTTTAGATGCCAGAAATAAAAAAAAAAACATGATTTCTCATGGTTTAGCAAGATAAACATTCTCAAGATGTCCATCCTACCAAAATTCCTATAAATCTTCTGGTGACATATTGGAAGAAGGTTAGATACTGCTTCACTTATTTTGCCTGGTCCACTCGAAGGCTAAGGATCGCGTATAATGCTCTTATTAGACCTAAAGTGTGGGCTTACCTCACTGTGAATTATATTACCTTGCTTCTGCTTCTTGGCATGGGCATTGGACTGAGACAAGAAACTGTAGGTTAACCTAGCAATGGATCTTTAGTCTTCTTCTCTGGCTACCCTCCCTTGGACCTGGACCCCTTTCACTCAAGGATCTATCCCTTCCTCATTTTGTACAAAACATACCCTGGAAATACTTCATTCTTACAAGGATTCATACAGCCTTAGTGACCTCAAAGGCCCTCAAAGGCCCAAGATTTGATTTCTGAGTAAAATATCTGCCACATTCTGAACATGAAAATGGCTTCTCTCCTGTGTGACATTGTTGATGTTCTATACCCCTTCTGTGATTTTTATTTTGCTGAACAGTCTGTGGTGAATCAGAATACAGGACCTGCTTAAAAGAATCAGATGACAGATCTTTGGAGGGAAGGACTGAGGGTATGTCTGGATACATAGCATGCCCTTCATCTTGTGTGACACCTCCATCATCTGCTTTAAAATCTGACACTTTCATATGTCCGTCTGGGCTCCTGGTACATTCACCTGTCAATGATAAAACAGATTTTATTATTTTTGATAAATATAACCTTGGAAGTTATACTGATATTTTATAACATTTCTACATAAGAATGTCCATACAAATTGCAGAGCAAGGCCAGTGGTGGCAAAACAGATTACACTTGAACAGTATTCCTCTCTGAGCAAGGACCAGTAGATTGTGATGTTCGGCCACTGGGCTGTTCTTTTGCAGTTTTACATTTCTGTGTTGAGGCAGCACCTACACTGGGTGAAGTATCAGGCTGCCTTTCACCACTTTATCCAGTAAATATCCAAAGGAGGATTATAATGAGGCCTGTGAATCAGTGATATTAGGTGGTGTTCGGCTCAAACCCTCACTGACCGCTACAGGCTCCAGCACAGAGCAGTTCTGAGGGCAGGTGCAGGATGGTCATGTATGAAGCAGTCAGGGCTGTTACGATTTGCATGGTTCCCTGCTGTGACTTTCCCATTGATTCTGGTGGGTGAGTTTTCTATCTTCTCTCACTGCTGTCCAGCACTGAAGCAGTTAATCCCTACTCAGGACTTGCCCAGGTGCTGCTGATCATCACTGGCTGCTTTATAAGGCAGCTTCTTCCAGCAGTCTGGGCCAGAGTATTGTGTGTGCACAGGGTGTGTTCACCTTGCTCTAGCCCTCCTGTGTACCTGTGATCTTGTTACTGTTTCTGTACATGGGAGAACCTACTTCTATATTCTCCCCTGTGTGGACAGATATAGAGAATCTTAACAAGATCTGTTTACTTAGACATAACAATGTGTTTTGTGTATTCATACACTGGTGCCTGATGAAGTCCATCAATACACAAAACACATTGTCCGTAGTGTTATGGCTAAATAACCACTTCTTATGAAGATTCTCTATGTCTGGGAAGTCTTATGATCCAGCACCAGTGGCTTCACTCGTGGTTATTTGGGTTTTGTAAATTGTAATTCAGACCATATTTTCGTTTTAAGTCAAAAGATCTTGTAAAAAATATATGGAGCCGGATTTCAGTAACACACAGTGTACAGCAAATCCAGAACAGCTCCTCTATAAAACACTGCATAGAGCTGCCATGAAATACTTCAGGGCTCCATACAGTGAGTATGGTCAGAGCCCCAGGGGCTTAGGGGAGAAAGTGCTGTAGTGTTTAGGACAAGAGGGAGAAGGTCATGGTTAATGTTCAGGGAAGAGGGGTTGTCAGCTGTTTAGTTTTTTAATAATTATTAGGAATAATGTGCAGAGAGCTGGTGATTAATTACTTGGGCCCAGACATCTTGAGTTCTTTATTGGCAGACAGCAGCTAGTGGTCAGTGGTGGGTATTTTAGCTTAAACATTGTCCAAAAAAGTGTTTGTCTGACAGGTATCTAATATAGCCTCCTTGTAAATTATTATTAGGCTATGGACAGAGGCCTCCTTCTGTATATGGCTTAAATGACTCGCTCACCAGAAAAGCACTGAGGCTCTGGAAGGCTGAAGGACAGAGGAACACTTTCTATACAGCAATGACTATTACAAATCCGCAGAGAAATCAAGGTAATCCAGCCGTAGGAATAGTGAAGCTTTCTTTTCTTTATTGTAAGTACAAAACGTGCAGAGGGTAAAACATAGCAGCAACAAACCAACGCGTTTCGGGCACCAGACTTTGCCCTTGTTCACGGTATGGTAACATAGTAAAAAGTCCAGGTTAAATACGTTTTCCTGTTTGACGTCACTTCCACAGACATTTACTTAACCCTTTATATACAAAATTTAAAACATGTGTATAACATATTACTCTAAAACTAGCTACTTTAACACAATATAATGTAAGCTTTTTACATCTATATTCATAATCCTTTGTACAGGATAAAACATTGTAAGGCTTACTTAATATATGTATGCAAGATCATTTCGGAGGTAAAATCCTTTCGGTATTCTGGTCTGCAACTGCAGAATCCAGAAGGCTTCACGCAGGCGCACTTTGTGCTGCCAATCACCTCCTCTCACTGGACGCTCCACTTTCTCTATCCCGAAGCATGAAAAACTAAGTGTATCCCCTGCGTGTTCTTCAATGAAGTGTTTTGCTATGCCAGAGTGAGTTATTAATCCTTTTTTAATATTGTACAGATGTTCCGCTATACGCATTTTAAATTTCCGGATACTACATCCTACATATAGTTTTTCACATATATTGCAATGTATGCCGTATACAATATGATCAGAGTTGCAATTCATGAATTTTTGTATATTGTATTCCTTAGATGCTTCATCATAGCCTTTAAATGTGCTTTTTTTGACAGTATTCTCGCATACATTGCATCTACGCCCTCCACATGGGAAGAAACCTGTCTATGTAAACCAGATTTTTTTGTTTTGTTGGCTAGAGAAAATGCTGGATGTAATGGCGCCTCCTATTGTTTTATTTCTTTTGGGAACAAAACTGACGCCCTCATCAATTATTTTGGCTAAAGTAAGGTCTTGTCTCAATATATTCAAATTATTGTAAAATATTTTTTTGATATTACAGAAACTGGTGTTGTATGGGGTAGAAAACACCAAAGATTTAGTTGAGGATATTTTATTTTTCTCACATGATTTTTTTTGGTACAATAGGTCTTTTTGAGTTTTATTTTTTATTATTTCCAATGCTTTATTTATTTGATGTTTATTGTATCCTCTTGTTGTAAGTCTTTTTATTAGATTCTGTTTCTCTATCTCAAAGTCTTCTTCCTTTGTACAGGTTCTTTTTGCTCTGATGAATTCCCCCAATGGGATGGAATTCAATGTATGCTTTGAATGGCTAATGTTTGCTCTAAGTAATGTGTTACCACTAGTTGGTTTGCGATACAGTGTTGTTATTACTTTAGATGATTTTAGATCTCCTTTTAAACATATATCCAGGAAAGAAATTTCTTCTTTGTTAAACACATGGGTAAAGCGCAAATTAAATTGGTTTGAATTAAGATGTGCCACAAACTTCGGTATGGACGCCACATCATGACCCCAAACAAACAGGAGGTCATCGATGTAGCTTAGACTAAGGGCCACGTTGGCCCGAAACGCGTCAGCCAGTCACCCCTCTGATCTCTTTTCTTCCATGCACACGTTGTATGTCGTGGCTACTTTATGGCTTTTTATTTGCATATTTTAATAAATTTGGATTTTAGTTCACTCCTGCTGGTGCTCATCCACTGCTTCTCCATCGATGTAGCGCCCATACCAAAGTATACAATGTGAAAAGGGGTTCTCCACATGGAATATCGTCTGTTGTTCCCACCAAGACATATACAAATTTGCAACGGCCGGTGAGGCAGCGGCTCCCATGGGGACCCCCCTCAATTGCAGATAGTAGTTGTTATCAAATTTAAAGTAGTTTTTGCTTCAATCAGAAGTCTATACTTTCAAGTAGAAATAATATAAGTATTGACTAAATTTTTTTAGGTGGTATTGGATTGCTGGTAGTACTAGCTCTTGGGGGATATTGGAGTAGAGATTCTCTACATCCATACTTAACCATGTATAATTGGAGGACCATGAGAAATCTTGGAATGTTTGTAATACCATCTTGCTATCTCTAAGATAGCCTGGTGCCGTTTGTACCAATGGTTGTAGGTATTGGTCTACATAGCCATTTAGTTTCTCTGTTAGACTCCCATTGCTAGACACAATCGGTCTTAAACTTGGTGGGAATTGGTCTTTGTGGAGTTTTGGGACACCATAGAATACAGGAATTTGCACATTTTCCATTTCAAGATATTTTCTTTGTTTCTCATTAAGGGCTCCTAATTTAACCCCTTCATCCAATAATTTAACCATTTTTTGGGGGAAATTTACAGTGGGGTTTTCTCTTAGTCTTACACCATATATATTGTCTGAAACACAACTTAGTGTACTACAGAAAGGTCTGAATTTTACACCTACACGGGACTTTTCATTATTTGAAACACTGTTAGACATTAATAAATTCATTAGAACATTGACAGTAAAAAAGCACTTCCTGGAACAAAACACTGAGGAAGAAGATTGTAGAAGTAGTAACAATAACAACCAAAAAAAAAGATAAAACAGAAATGAATAATGAATTTGATAGAATGATGTTCTTAGAACAACAAATACTAATAACGTTAAAAGAACTGGAAAATCAGGAAGTAGATCCTAAAATACAAAGAGATAATGTAGAACTAACATTTAATCATCCTACTTTCTATCCAATTAAAACGCGTGTCAATGCCATGGAATCCTTTCAGGCAACCATGGAAAGGGATCTGAGAACACTCATACAAAAAAATATGGGCCCCAAAAAATCAGGAAGAAATAAAAAACACAACATTAGCTATAAAGAAAATCTAGCACTGAAGGAATTAAAGGAAAACACCAATATTACAATTAAAAAAGCAGATAAGGGGGGTAATATTGTCCTCATGGATACTGAATTGTATGGGCAATTATGCGGGAAAATACTAAGTAACAACGAAGTATATAGGAAACTAAGAGAAAACCCCACTGTAAATTTAAAAAAAAAACTGGTTAAATTATTGGATGAAGGGGTTAAATTAGGAGCCCTTAATGAGAAACAAAGAAAATATCTTGAAATGGAAAATTTGCAAATTCCTGTATTCTATGGTGTCCCAAAACTCCACAAAGACCAATTCCCACCAAGTTTAAGACCGATTGTGTCTAGCAATGGGAGTCTAACAGAGAAACTAAATGGCTATGTAGACCAATACCTACAACCATTGGTACAAACGGCACCAGGCTATCTTAGAGATAGCAAGATGGTATTACAAACATTCCAAGATTTCTCATGGTCCTCCAATTATACATGGTTAAGTATGGATGTAGAGAATCTCTACTCCAATATCCCCCAAGAGCTAGTACTACCAGCAATCCAATACCACCTAAAAAAATTTAGTCAATACTTATATTATTTCTACTTGAAAGTATAGACTTCTGATTGAAGCATAACTACTTTAAATTTGATAACAACTACTATCTGCAATTGAGGGGGGTCCCCATGGGAGCCGCTGCCTCACCGGCCATTGCAGATTTGTATATGTCTTGGTGGGAACAACAGACGATATTCCATGTGGAGAACCCCTTTTCACATTGTATACTTTGGTATGGGCGCTACATCGATGACCTCCTGTTTGTTTGGGGTCATGATGTGGCGTCCATACCGAAGTTTGTGGCACATCTTAATTCAAGCCAATTTAATTTGCGCTTTACCCATGTGTTTAACAAAGAAGAATTTTCTTTCCTGGATATATGTTTAAAAGGAGATCTAAAATCATCTAAAGTAATAACAACACTGTATCGCAAACCAACTAGTGGCAACACATTACTTAAAGCAAACAGTAGCCATTCAAAGCATACATTGAATTCCATCCCATTGGGGGAATTCATCAGAGCAAAAAGAACCTGTACAAAGGAAGAAGACTTTGAGATAGAGAAACAGAATATAATAAAAAGACTTACAACAAGAGGATACAATAAACATCAAATAAATAAAGCATTGGAAAAAATAAAAAATAAAAAACACAAAAAGACCTATTGCACCCCAAAAAATCATGTGAGAAAAATAAAATATCCTCAACTAAATCTTTGGTGTTTTCTACCCCATACAACACCAGTTTCTATAATATCAAAAAAATATTTTACAATAATTTGAATATATTGAGACAAGACCTTACTTTAGCCAAAATAATTGATGAGGGCGTCAGTTTTGTTCCCAAAAGAAATAAAACAATAGGAGGCGCCATTACATCCAGCATTTTCTCTAGCCAACAAAACAAAAAAATCTGGTTTACATAGAAAGGTTTCTTCCCATGTGGAGGGCGTAGATGCAATGTATGCGAGAATACTGTCAAAAAAAGCACATTTAAAGGCTATGATGAAGCATCTAAGGAATACAATATACAAAAATTCATGAATTGCAACTCTGATCATATTGTATACGGCATACATTACAATATATGTGATAAACTATATGTAGGATGTAGTATCCGGAAATTTAAAATACGTATAGCGGAACATCTGTACAACATCAAAAAAGGATTAATAACTCACTCTGGTATAGCTAAACACTTTATTGAAGAACACGCAGGGGATACACGTAGTTTTTCATGCTTCGGGATAGAGAAAGTGGAGCGCCCAGTGAGAGGAGGTGACTGGCAGCACAAAGGGCGCCTGCGTGAAGCCTTCTGGATTCTGCAGTTGCAGACCAGAATACCGAAAGGATTTAACCTCCGAAATTATCTTGCATACATATATTAAGTAAGCCTTACAATGTTTTATCCTGTACAAAGGATTATGAATATAGATGTAAAAAGCTTACATTATATTGTGTTAAAGTAGCTAGTTTTAGAGTAATATGTTATACACGTTTTAAATTATGTATATAAAGGGTTAAGTAAATGTCTGTGGAAGTGACGTCAAACAGGAAAACGTATTTAACCTGGACTTTTTACTATGTTACCATACCGTGAGTCTGGTGCCCGAAACGCGTTGGTTTGTTGCTGCCATGTTTTACCCTCTGCACGTTTTGTACTTACAATAAAGAAAAGAAAGCTTCACTATTCCTACGGCTGGATTATCTTGATTTCTCTGCTATTATGGGTCCTGCGACTGGGGACTGAAATCACAGCAAAAAGGAAGGAAGGCGAATACAAGGGAGTGACCAGGTGAAAACTGCAATCAAGGTGAGCCTACGCCTTGCAAGCCTAGTGTGTTACTTATTACAAATCCGAATGGAGTTTGAGATGACGCCGCACCTCCACTGCTGCCCTATAATAGTGGGTGAGATGTGTCGCTGGCTCCTATCACTTCTGAACTCTTCAGAACAAGAAAGGCATCATCTTCAGAATGTAAGTGGGCTTTAAACAGCATTCTAAAGAGGTGCATGGTGGAAGAGATGCAGAATCAGGTGGCTGGCAGGTAGGGTATGAAGCCTATTCTCACATGCCCTTCTGTGGGGTGTAAGGCCATGTTTAGGAAACAGGTGCGGCTGCAAGAACACTTGGCTAAAGACACAGGCCAGAAACCATGGTGCTGTGGTAAACCAGGTGGGCCCTATCCTCTTAAACATTTTCATTAATGAAGTTACACAGGATTGTACAGTAGAATATCGATCTTTGCAGACAATACTAAGCTCTGTAAAGTAATCGACACAATAGAGGATAATGTGTTATTACAAAGGGATCTGGATAAGTTGAAGGCCTGGGCAGAGAAATGGCAGATAAGGTTTAACACAGATAAATGTAAGGTTATGCACATGGGGAGGAAAAATCCATTATATGACTACATGTTAAATGGAAAAACACTGGGTAAAAGTGACATGGAGAAGGACTTGGGAATCCTGGTGGACAGTAAACTTAATTGTAGCACCCAGTGTCAGACAGCAGCAGCCAAGGCAAATAGGATCAAGGGGTGTATTAAAAGGGGCATAGATGCACATGATGAGAACATCATTCTCCCATTATACAAGTCACTGGTTAGACCACACATGGAATATTATGTACAGTTTTGGGCACCGGTGCACAGGAAAGACATTGTAGAGCTTGAACAGGTACAAAGGCGGGCCTTAGTGCTGTTATCATCCCAGCCTTCACCGACCTTTTCAACCTATCGCCAACCTCTGGTATCTTCCCTTCCTCCTTTAAGCGTGCCACCATCACTCCCATCCTAAAGAAACCATCTCTTGAACCCTCCTATGTCCAACTATTGCCCGATCTCACTGCTTCCATTTGCTTCCAAACTCCTCGAACAACACGTTTATCCACAACTGTTCTCCAACTTTCTTCTTGACCCACTGAAATCCGGTTTCCGATCCCATCACTCTACAGAAACCGCCCTAACCAAGGTCACCAATGACCTAGTAACCTCTAAATCCTCACATTAATACTCGATCCTTCTCCTCTTAGACTTAACCTATGCCTTTGACACTGTTGACCATTCCCTCCTGCTACAAATCCTCTCCTCGGCCCTTTCCTGGATCTCCTCATACCTCACTGATTGGACATTCAGCGTCTCTCACTCTCGCTCCACCTCCTCCTCCTCTCGACCTCTCCCTATTGGTGTCCCCCAGTCCTGGGCCCAATTCTCTTCTCTGTCTACACTCTTGGTCTGGGTCAGCTCATAGCATCACACGGCTTTCAATACCCTGTATGCTGATGACGCCCAACTTTACATCTCCGGCCGAGACATCAACTCTCTACTGTCCCGGATCGCAGATTGTCTGTCGTCCATATCCTCCCTCTTCTCCTCCCGTCTCCTAAAACTTAATGTAGAGAAAACTGAATTCATCATCTTCCCACTGTCCCACGCCATCCCTCTACCTGATCTCTCTATTACAGTCAACGGCTCCAGACTCTCACAGTCCCGCAAGTCCGCTGTCTTGGAATAACCCTGGACTCCACTTTGTCGTTCAAACCATACATCCACACCTTTACCTCCGACTGCTGCTTCCACCTGAAAAATATTTCACGAATTCGCTCATTCATCAACCCTGATACTACAAAAATGCTGGTCCATGCCCTTGTCATCTCTTGCCTAGACTACTGTAACATCCTTCTCTGTGGCCTCCCGTCTAGCACTCTTGCTCCCCTTCAATCCATCCTCAACTCTGCTGCCCATATTATCCACCTCTCTCCTCGCTACTCCTCTGCCTCTCCATAGTTACATAGTTACATAGTTTGTCAGGCCGAATAAAGACTTACGCCCATCCAGTTCAGCCAATTTTGCTAAAGTGTTGATCCAGAGGAAGGCAAAAACCCCCATGAGGTAGAAGCCAATTGTCCTCATGTTAGGGAAAAAATTCCTTCCCGACTCCAATCTGGCAATCAGAATAAATCCCTGGTTCAACGACCCCTCTCCAGAATTCTAGTCACTTTAACATGTTATATTATTACGTTCCAGAAATGCTTCCAAGCCCTTTTTTGAACTCTGTTAGTGAATTCACCATGACAAATTCCTCTGGCAGAAAGTTCCAAAGTCTCACTGCTCTAACAGTAAAAAATCCCTTTCTATGTTTATGTAGAAACTTTCTTTCCTCAAGACGTAGAGGATGCCCCCTTGTTCTTGATACAGTCCTGGGTATAAATGAATCTTTAGCGAGATCTCTATATTGGTCCTTAATATATTTAAACATATTTATTATGTCCCCTCGTCTTTTCTCTAAACTAAATAACCCTAATCTTGCTAATCTTTCTGGGTACTGTAGTCCATCCAGTTTTATTATTTTTGTTGCCTGCCTTTGTACCTGTTCAAGCTCTACAATGTCTTTCCTGTGCACTGGTGCCCAAACCTGTACACAATATTCCATATGTGGGTTAACCAGTGACTTGTATAATGGGAGAAATGTTCTCATCATGTGCATCTATGCCCCCTTGTTTTGTTTTTTTAACAATAATTTTTTTTTTTTTTTTCAATCTAAGAACAGGTAAAAACAAGCGAGGGGGAAAATACCCCAATTCAATTTTACAGTCACAGGTGTATCTTAAAACAATAAGACAATGGCGTACAGGCATATAACAGTGTATACATAAGATCAGAAGCATAAACATGGGTTACAGAAGTGACATATGCATATATCATATTTAACAAATTAAAAATATTAGCACAGTTATTACTTGAGCAACTAGAAACATGACACAGAATGTGGTAAAGACACACACGATGTGGGATATACCCAAAGATAGATAGAACATAGCAACACCATTCCCGCGACCATTGTCTAGTTTAAATCTTGGTGAGGATCAAAATCGGTCACTACAGCTGGATATATCTTAGTATATGAAAATTGAATGGAGCAATTTGAGTAATTAAGAACTTCAATAAGAAACAGATATGAGGGAGGAAGAAAGGAGGGGTAGGTAAGAAGGGGGGGGAGGAGGGGAAGAAGGTGGGGTTGGCCACACCGATACATCCCGAGTTTTAAGATGGTCTCGGAGCGATTAATTTAATTGAGACTGGTCAGCAGCCATCCATGGTTGCCAAAGTGTAAAGAAATTAAAAGCCTTGCCCTCTCTACAAGCCAACATTTTTTCATATATGCAATTTGTGGAAATTATTTCTACAACCTCCAATTTTGATGGAGGGCTAGAAGATTTCCATTTCCTAGTGATTGCTAGTCTGGCTGCATGGAGTATGTGACACACAACTGTTCTGTTTAAAAGCGGAATTGTATGTATATCAATTAAGAACAGGGCAAATTCTGAGGAGTCCGGACATTGAGTTTGGGCGAATTTTGAGGACATCGTCAAGATCTCTTTCCAAAATTGATTCAGTAAGGGGCAAGACCAGAATATGTGTAGTAAAGAACCCTGGTTACCACAACCCCGCCAGCAGAGTGGTGAAGCGGACGGGTGGATGAAAGATAGACGAAGAGGGGTGTAATACCATCTGGTTAAAAGTTTTTGATACTGTTCTTTAAAGCTGGCTGAAGCTGAGGATTTATGAGCCCAATGAAGAGCTATTGTCCATTGGTGGTCGGAAAATGTACTTCCCAATTCCCTTTCCCATTTAATAATATCCTCAGTCAAAATTATTGGTCAATAGATTGTATATCGTTCTAGAGCTCTTCTGGGTTTTAGGAAGTTTTTGGTTTAGCATGGACAAAATTGGATTGAGGATTTTGAAGGTTGGAATAGAACTTTGTTTCTTTAGAAAGTGGGCGATTTGATTATATTGGAAGAGATCTCTATACTGTAATTTATAATGAGATTGAAGAGAAGAAAAAGATTGTAAGGTATTATTGGCAAACAGATCCTGAATGTGGGATACACCCTGTTTTTCCCATTTGGTAAAAGATATGTGGGGAAGACTAAAAGATAAAGTGTGGATCGGGATCTGTAGCGCCGTGGAGGCAATTGTTGGGAAGAGGGCTGGATTAATCAAGTCCCAATATTTCGTAGCAATTGTGATCGGCAGGGAGTGGGAGGCCAGGAGTAGTTTGGAGGCAGATGGATTGAGCAGCCAAGCCTTCAAAGAGGAGGTATTGAAAAGCCCAGCTTCCATAGAAGTCCATAATTTATTGTCGGATGGTGTCCACCAGTGCTGCAGTTGGTCAATAGTAACCGCAATGTGGTATGCTTTTAATGACGGGAGTCCCAAACCTCCATACCGCTCACACTTATGCATAATGGTTGATTTTACACGGGGATGTTTTAATTTCCAGATGAATTTCTTCATTTGTGATTGTAATAGAGAAAACATCGAATTAGAAATAGGTATAGGTAGTGTTCTTAGGAAATAAAGGATTTTGGGGAGTATTATTTTATAAAGAACAATTCTACCTAACCATGAGTTATCTATTCTAGAGATTCTATCTAATTCTCTCTGTAGGTCGTGGTATAAGGTTGGTTTTTGCTAGACTGGAGCCTTTTTTGGTAAGTTGAATCCCTAAATAGGTAAGCGATTTAGATTGCCATTGGATTGGAAAAGAAGTTTTCAACGATGTAGATTCATATGGGCTAAGAAAAAAATCCAAAATTAGGGATTTAGAGGGGTTTATTTTATAGTAAGAAAGTTTACTGAATTTTTCAATAGTTTCAATTACGGAGGGTAGAGAACGGGATGGGTAGGACATAGTCAAAATAACATCATCTGCGAAGAGGGAGATAACATGGGATTTGCCTGCTATGTTAATACCAGAGATAGATGGGTTTGTGCGAATAGATTCTGCAAGGGGTTCTATGAGGAGCACGAAGAGTAGCGGAGATAGAGGGCATCCTTGGCGAGTTCCATTAGTGATTTGGAAAGGTTTGGATAATAGATTGTTAGCTAGGACCTGAGCGGACGGGGAGGTATATAGGGATTGTATGGCCTGGAGTATAGGGCCTCTAAACCCGAATCTCTCTAGTACTTTGAAAGCGAATGACCAATTGACCCTGTCAAAAGCCTTCTCTGCGTCCAAGGAAAGAAGCAGAGAAGGCATTCTATGGTTTCCTATGTGGTGTATAATATTGAGAAGTCTTCGAGTAGCATTTGGAGCCTGGCGACCTTTGATAAATCCCATCTGGTCTGCTTTAATCAAGCTAGATAAGATATCTACCAAGCGGTTCGCAATTATCTTAGTGAACAACTTGGTGTCAGAATTTAACAGCGAGATGGGTCTAAAATTGGCGGGGGCATCAGGAGATTTCCCCGGTTTGGGGATCCTAACTATAGTAGCTTGTAACATTTCTGGTGGGAATGTTCCCTTTGTCATAGCTAAGTTGTACAGATCAACCAGGTGTGTATTCAGAATTGAAGAAAAAGTCTGAAGATACTCGTTTGAGAAACCGTCAGGACCCTGGGCTTTATTTCTAGGAAGGGAGTATACTGTACAAGATATTTCTTCTAAAGAGAATGGAGTATTAATTTTTTCTAAGAGATTCGGAGGGAGAGAGGGGAGTTGAAGGGAGGATAGAAAATTTTGGATCTTGGATACCGAAGGGGGTGAGATGGAGGGATCATCTTTTAAATTATATAGTTTAGTGTAGAAGTCGCTGAATGCGTCCACTATGGACTGTGGATGTGTAATTTTATGGGAGCTATCCGATGATAATAGAAAGGGGATATTAGATTTATGGCATATCAAGGCTATTCTATTGGCCATTACTTTAGAAGGTTTATTTAAAGACTTATAGTAAGTTATTCGAAAATTTTGGGTTTGGTTATAAAAGTTCGCCAGCAGGTGCTCTCTAAGGGCTTGTCTAGCTTTGTATAATTCAAGGTTATTGGCCTTGGTCGGGTTACTTTTTTGTTTAGATTCCAAAGTAGATAGGGTTTTTACCAATTCATCCCATTTTTTAAGTTTTAATTTCTTAACCTTAGAGGAAATTGTATTAAAATGCCTCTGATATAGGCTTTATGAGCGTTCCAGAGGACAAATGGGTCTGAAACCGAAGGTTGATTCAGCGCAAAATATTGAGTAAGATGGTTTAGCATAGTTTTATGGTAATCAGGATCAGATAGAATCCTAACTTTGTTTTTCCAGGAAAATGGAGCTGGACCACTGTGCCCCATCTCTATAGATAAGATGATAGGAGCGTGATCGGACCAAGATATAATACCAATATTGCACTTCACAACTCTTTGTAGGACCCACTTGTCCACCAGGAACATATCGATACAAGAATAAGATTGATGTCTGGCTGAATAATATGTGAAGTCTCTCTCTGCAGCATGGAGACAACGGCATACATCATATAAGGAGGACCTCTCTAACCAAGGGCGAAGGCTCTTATGACCCAATTTCTGTCGTGAGGAGGAGTCCATGGAAGAGTCTGAGACTAAGTTAAAATCCCCGCAGAAGATGAGGGTTCCTTGAGAAATTGACTGAACTTTCTTTAGGATTTTATTTATGAATCTAAGTTGTCTGGAATTCGGGGCGTACAAGTTTACTATAGTGTATTTTGTATTGTTAATTTCACAAACTAAGATTATGAACCTACCCTGTGGATCAATTATTTGGTCAGTTGGACGGTATGCCAATGTGTCTTTGAAAGCTATTGCGACCCCTGCCTTTTTTTATCTAGACATGAAAACACAATGTGAGGAAATTTCTGTGGTGGAGTCTGTGGGAGTCTTCTGGTAGCAGATGTGTTTCCTGGATACACAGGATGTCTGATTGTAGTTTGGTAGCTTCTTTCCAGACCATGGAACGTTTAAAGGGACTATTTAGTCCCCTAACGTTTAGTGATACAATAGTAAGCGCCATAGGGTAACAAAGAAAATATGTGTTTTAGAAAGAAGGATCCGTATACTATGAGGGTCTTGTGGTAGCAAATGTTGTGGTACAAGGGTACCGGTGTGGCCAGGGGTAAGGGGGGTGGAGAAAAGGGGAGAACAAACAGAACAACCATAATAGTAACCATAAGCAGGCAGTAAAAAACTGCGCAAACTCCGGGGGTGGAGGATTTGCAAAAAGAATATTTAAACATCAAAAATTATCTATCGAGGGATAGAATTTATGCCCTTGGTGAATGAAAGCTTAAACTAAAAGTTTGATATTTCATTTAATTACAGTGGACCACTCTCTAGGTAGCTTGGAGACGGACGGGGCACCAGGCAGGGAGGTTTCAGCTGTGGGAGCAATGTTCTATTGAAGGAGTAGTTTGTAGCCAGCATCCGGGGATACAATAATGTGGGATCTTCCATCCTTCCGTACAACAAGTTTCGTCGGGAAGCCCCATCGGTAATTTATATTATTTTGACGAGGAAGAGAAGGATGCCTAGGAAGTCTTTGAGCTCTATCAATAATCTAGTCCTGTTTGTATCATTTTGGAAGCAGGGTCTTGTTATGGGTTTGTAGGTTGTGTTGGAGTTCTGAATTAGAAATTGTTTCAGGAATGCCTCTAAATTTGAGGATGTTTTGTCTGCTCCTGTCTTCAAGGTCTGCCATTTTCATTTTGTCCAGCTAGTCTTCTACGTTGTTGTGCGCGTCTACCAACTCGTTATGGGCTTGAGAGAATTCCTCCATTTTTGACTCTACATGATGGACTCGTTCTCCTATAGCGTCGATGTTGGTGTTCAGTGTAGAGATAGAAGCTTGTAAAGAGTTTTGTAGAGAGGTACGAAGGGCCAGTATCATGTCCTTTAGCAAAGATGGGGACATATCTTGGTTTGTGATTTGAAATGATTCCAAAGAATCTGGGGGATCTTCCGACCTATTTTCTGTAGTGATCAGAGGAGAACGTTGCTCAGGTATTGAGTTTGAAAATTTTGCCCTTTGTTTGAGTGGACTGTTGTTAGTTGAATCTAAGACAGGGGCGAGAAGATGGTCTGTAGAATTTTCCATGTTAGACAATGATAGAGTAGAATTGGCGCTATTCCGTTTCAATGATGGAGAAATTTTGTTTGAGGTTGAGTTGTGAGTTTGAGAGGGTTCTGAGTGGATGGACTGAGGAGATGAGCCGGTAGACTCAGAGAATGCAGAGTCCAGAGAGGATATGAGCTTGGTTAAAGAGTGTCTGGCTCGTCTAGTTACTACCCCGTCCGCCTCCAAACTTTTCCTTAAATCTCCAGGAGTAAAGAAATTTGTTAAGCTTAGAGAGTTCCCTTTTTCCTTGTGCTTCTTAGAGGGACCCATTTATTCCTAGTGGCTCGGAAACGGTATAGAGCACTGGAAGGATCTCTTGTATGGAGTAGGTGGTGGGTATCAAAAAATGAAGTGGCAACCAAAAACAGCTAGAGTAAAATTGGAGTGATTGTTGCGCAGAGTGTGCCCGTAACTGTAAGTAGAGAGGCACGTTATTATCTAAACTTAGAGTGGTCTCACTATGTAGCGTTTAGAAGGTCGGAGTGGGAGTTGCTAGCCCAAGGGCATGGTAAGTTAGAAACTTAATACATGGTGTTTAAGGATGTATACCAATATCACAGGCCTGGACACCTATAGATAAGAATTACACTTCAAGACATATGGGTATTACATTCTGATGAGACTAATGCTATCCTCTTTATTAGTTAGTTCTGGATAGTAAGGGAAATTATCTTATTTGGAATGAGATGTATTATTTTTTGATGACCACAAGATGGCGTCAGAACTCTCTTTATAAACAGTGGGAGAGTTTCAATTATATTCTGAATGAGGTATATGATAGAAAGTGGAAGTGTGAACAGAAGAATGACACTAGATGGCTACGTTATACAATGTGTGAAGAGTTAGAAAGGTCTAGAAGAGACCAGAAGAATAAAGAAGGGGGGGGGAGGTCAGAGTTAGAGGGAAGGGGAAGGAGAAGAAGCTTAGTGATGGGATAACGGGAGGATGTGAAAGTGTGTAATAGTTAAGTCAGCAGTGGGTGACAGTGGTAAAGAGGTGAAGCAGGATGTCAGCAATATATGTATAAAAGCAATATATAGTTAAAGCGAAATGTACCTAGTGTATGTTAGAAGGAGAAGTGGATGATGAATCCTTCAGTAACACATATTAACGTAATAACATAGACCCCTTTTGGGTGCGGCATAAGATATAGACAAGGGTCTAATTTACAACTATACAGTGTCACAACAATCCACAGGTAGGGATGGGTGCTCGTCACATGCGAACCATAAAGGCTTCAAGGCAGGAGGGTAGGGGACACCAGGAGAGCCCCAGATCAATTAGTGGCCCCCCAGGTGTCCCCTAGCCCAAATGCCACCTGGAGCCGGGGTCTCGGCTGATCACGAGATTCACGCCCCAATGGGAACACTTAGGTAATGAAACGAGAAAATACTGCTGGCTTACACTCTGAAGGGTCAATCAGGCTGGAGGGGAGAGTCCCGGGGTGGTGCGTAAAAGTCAGCTAGCGGGGCCCTTATGGCACAGGAAAGAGCTGGCACCTTGGAATCCTCTATCCACAATAGCTGGATTGAAGTATTGATCAGTCAGTCTAATTAGGTAGATGACGATCCGAATGAAGAGAGTACTCACGGCTTGAAGAGCAAAGTCTGAGTTCCTGAAGAAATCGCCCGATGCCAACCACCGAGAATCTCACACAGCCGGGAGACAGTTGCCAGACACAGGCAGGCTAGTCGCAGATCTAGGAATCCTCGTCAGGGATCTTCCCTCCCGATGTTCCGATAGTAGCACAGGGCCAAGGCAGGTGGACAGCAGACTCCAATGCTCGGACGATGAGAAGTATTGCGGAATATCCCACAGTAGGGTCAGGGCCCCAGAAAAGGCTTCAGTTGTCTTGCGATAGTTGGATCTCCGTTGCGCTCCTGGGTGTTGGTATAAGCAGAAGGGGCTATTCAAGATGGCAGTGAGAGCCAAAATGCACGCCGCAGCAGGGTAGTAAAAATAAGAATGCCGTCCACCAAATAGAGTTCACAAATTGTAATGGAGGCAATATAAGGGGTTCCCGCTTGTTGCTGGATATATTCCTACCTCTTAGTAGATCTGCACTGTAGGGAAGTATGTCCCCAGCGCCTCTAAAGCTGCAGCATCCAGATGGTGATCTGTAGTGGGCTGCGAGATGTGAGGTAAAGGGGTCTCTGCGTCTTACCCAGCTAAGAAGCAGGGAGGCGAAGAGATATCTGTACGAGACCGGACCACGGACAAGGATGTTCAGGTATTAAGTGTCCCGTAATGTCGCCGTACAGCGTAATCCTGTCACTTAGCAGGTCGAAGCAGCATCCAAGTCCCCGTCGGCAGTCTCCCGCACTCCGCACCCCCGCTCGGGGCTAGAAAGATCTGCCTTTTGTTGCGGGATGCTCAGTATTGTCCGGCCATCATGGGTACAGAGGAAGCCACTTTGTGATATCTCCCCTCACAGTCCTGGTTAAGCTCTAGCAAAGAGTGTAGGCTAAGATGGCGCCGGGCGCTCCTGTAAAAGCCTGCCAAATGTCCCACTCCTTGGGTCCGGCTTAGGTAGGGACTTTTCTTACCGGATAGAAGACAGGCTGGACCCGGAGGTGTTCAAAGGAGGAATCGCCACTTGCCGGTGATAGTCCAGGCGAGTCGGGACCGACACAGATGATCCATGCCCCAGGCAGCCCGGAGGCCGCGTAGGCCAGAGGGGTATAACGGCAGTGGGGTTTAGGATTCGGGTTAAAAACTCACTCCGGCCAACAAGATGATGAAGTAAGGTAAGAGAGTACTTTCTGCAGCAACGAGACTGTAATAAAAGTTTCAAAAGGAGCTCTATAACCGCAGATGGCACTGGGTTTCTCGTTCTCTAGCAGGAGCCTCTGCGAAGCAGGTCTGGCTCCATCAGCGTCCAGGCCCCGCCCCCCCCATCTATGCCCCTTTTAATGCACCCCATGATCCTATTTGCCTTGGCAGCTGCTGCCTGACACTGGCTGCTACAGTTAAGTCTACTGTCCACCAGGATTCCCAAGTCCTTCTCCATGTCACTTTTACCCAGTGTTTTCACATTTAACATGTAATCGTGTAATGGATTTTTCCTCCCCATGTGCATAACCTTGCATTTATCTGTGTTAAACCTCATCTGCCATTTCTCTGCCCAGGCCTCCAACTTATCCAGATCCCTTTGTAATAACACATTATCCTCTATTGTGTTTATTATATTACAGAGCTTAGTATTATCTACAAAGATCGATTTTCTACTGCGCAATCCATGTGTAAGATCATTTATGACAATATTAAAGAGGATAGGGCCCAATACTGAGCCCTGTGGTACCTCACTAGAAACAGGGATCCAGTCTGAGTATGTACCGTTAATTGCCACCCTTTGTTTTCTATCTCTGAGCCAGTTGTTTACCCACTTGCACACATTTTCCCCCAGTCCAAGCATTCTCATTTTATTTACCAACCTTTTATGTGGCACCGTATCAAACGCTTTAGAAAAATCTAGATATATGACATCCAGTGCCTCACCCCGATCCAGTCTAGCACTGACTTCCTCATAGAAGCTGATGAGATTAGTTTGACAAGACCGATCCTTCATAAACCCATGCTGGAACGGCGTTATACATTTATTTTCAGTGAGATACTCCAGGATAGCTTATCTAAGAAAACCTTCAAACATTTTACCAACCAGAGAGGTTAAGCTTACCGGCCGATAGTTTCCTAGATCACTTTTTGACCCCTTTTTGAATATTGACACCACATTTGCTATGCACCAATCCTTTGGGACATAACCTGTTATTATACATAACCACATGGAAAAAAGAGGGAATGTTTAAAATATAACTTTTATTAATAATAATTTAAAATATATCCCTCTAACAACTCTCTCTGGAACTACCAGGGCGATACTGTACAATGAATAACAGTCCCTACTCTAAAGTGCAAGATGATCGCCCCTAGTTGGTATTGTCATTTTATCAGGTATCTTGGATTAAGCACAGTATACCTGTAGTACATTATTTGACAATTACTTTTGGTCCCCTGAGGTGACCAGGTATAATAATTTTTACAGGCTGGTCGAAACATGTTGGGACCAGACTAGAGGATCATATCTGTCAATTTTCCTAGGGACAGGTTCCGGGCAAGAGCGCCCTTTATCGGGGCGATCATCTTGTACTTTAGGGTAGGGACTGTTATTCATTGTACAGTATCGCCCTGGTAGTTCCAGAGAGAGCTGTTAGTGGGATATATTTTAAGGTATTATTAATAAAAGTTATGTTTTAGACATTACCTCTTTTTTCCATGTGGTTCTGAAACAGTCAGAGGTTTCTGGATACTGGCCATTCATCTAGCTGATAGTAGATATATTCCTTTTGTGGTCTTGATAAGCACAGCATCGCAGGATTTGTTTCTAGTGGACCCAGTTTTGAACAATGGTCACAAGAATCAAAGGAGGTCTTTTCTGATAAAGTGGATATACAGCAACAATATCTTCCAACAATCTCAATAGCTTTTAAAGAACTAACAAAAACATACAAAGAACAGGTCACCTCTTGGTGGGAGGTAGAAAGCCTTGAGCATTATTTAACCCCTTACCGCCGGAGCCAGTTTTGGCCTCTCTGACAGAGCCCATTTTTTAAATCTGTCATGTGTCACTTTATGTGAGAATAACTTTTTGACACTTTAACCTATCCATGTGATTCAGAGATTGTTTTCTTGTGACACATTGTGCTTTAAGATAGTAAGAAATTTTGGTCCAAAAAATGCTTGTTTATTTGTGAAAAATATTTAAAAAAATTGTGAAAAATCTGAAAAATTTACCAATTTTAAACTTCAAAAATTTCTGCATGTAAGACAGATAGTTATTCCACTCAAAATAGTTTATAACTAGCATCTACCATATGTCTGCTGTAGTTTGGCATCATTTTTTTAACCCCTTCACGACCCTGGCCGTATCCATACGTCCAGGTGGTTTGGGGGTTCACGCACCTGGACGTATGGATACGTCCAGAGGATCGCGCGAACTCTAAGGCTGAGTTCGCGCGATCGGCGCGGGGTGTCAGCTGTATATTACAGCTGACATCCCGCAGCGTCGGCCCCGACCCCGGATCGCTCCGGGGGGGGGCCGGTTTAACCCCTTAATTATCGCGGGCGATCGGGGCGCCCAATAACTTAAGGAGGA
>JAODAL010036740.1:0-41277 GCA_025379985.1 Phyllomedusa bahiana | reverse complement strand
GTGATTTTGGAGACGTCGCAAGGACGCCTTGGCGGGATCCATGGCGGATCTTACTGTAACGGTCTGGAGGTGGATCCTCTGGACCACCGTAGGCGATGGCGTAAGCCCACACCAGGGAGTGGAATCTAAGTGGGTCCCGGTATTCACCAGAGCCGCCGCAAAGCGGGATGGACTTGCTGCGGCGGGAGTCCACCAGGTCACTACCACTGGCGGGGCTTGCCTGCGGTGGCGGCCAAGGGTAGGCGAGGTACAGAATCGGCAGTCAGGCTCGTAGTCGGGGACAGGCAAGGAGGTCAGGGCAGGCGGCAGTGGTTCGTGAACGTAGACAGGCAGAAGGTCAGGGCAGGCGGCAAGATTCGTGGTCGGTAAACGTAAGCCAATGGGTTCGGTACACGGTAGGCAAGACAAGGCTTTCAGGAACGCTTTCACAATAGGCATGAGCACTAAAGATCCGGCAAAGGCACTGGGAAGAGGCTGGGCTAAAATAGGAGCAGTGCCCGGCAATAGCCAATTACCGGCGCACTGTCCCTTTAAATCTCAGACTGCCGGCGCGCGCGCTCCCTAAGGGGCGGCGCCGCGCACGCCGGGGGACCGGGACGGACGGGGCAGGAGCGTGGCCGGGTAAGTCACTGGGGACCCGGGCAGCAGGATGAGCGGACCCCGGACCCGAGGTGCGGGACGGGGTGCCGCTCAGGTTGGGGCACGGATGCGCCTGCGACCCGGGACGAGGGTCGCAGGGGCATCCGTGACACACAGCTCCTGACCTGTATGTTGACGGTCTCCAAGACAGATTAATTTCAACACTGCTTGTTTTCTCTGGGCACATGATGCTACCAGTTGACCTTGGGGGAAAGAACCCTGAACCATCCCTGCGGTTTTGAAGAGCCAGAGAGCCACCGTCACCACCAAAGACATTCACCCAGCTCACCCAGTGAGCTGTCACAGAGATATAGCGGCCTTGGCCGTGCTTACTAGTCCATGTATCGGTGGTCAGATGGACTTTGTCGGACACAGATGCAGACAGCACACATGAGATTTTAGATGACACGTGGCTGGCCAGGGCAGGGACGGCTTTTCTGGAAAAGAAATGCCTGCTCGGCATCTGGTATTGGGGGCAGGCAAGGGCGATGACGTGGCGGAAACCATCTGTGTCCACCAGACGGAAAGGCAATATTTCCAAGGCCAAAAGCCTGGCAATGCCGACATTCAAGCTTTTGGCTTTGGGATGGTTTGGGTTAAAGTGTTTCTTCTGCTCCCAAACCTGGAAGACAGAAGGCTGGCTTCTAGACTGGCCGCTGTACGGCGTGCAGGTCAAACTGGTGGAAGGAGAAGGGGTAGGATGGATCTCTGGCGGAGGTGATCCTTGATCATGACGCTGAGAGACATGGGCAGCTGAGGAACGCTTGGTCTTGAAAGTGGCGGAGGAGGCGGAGACAGAGGGTGTGACAGTGGATGGAAGCCCTGGATTGGTGTGGCCTTTTTTCACCAAATGTTCCCTCCATTTCAATTCATGCATTCGCTGCATGTGGGAAGACATGTTGGTGGTGGTTAAACACCTAAGATTCTTCCCTCTACTGATGCGTTTACGGCAAAGGCGGCATATTACATCGCTGGGTTAATCAGAAGCTTGATCAAAAAAGGCCCAGGCTTGAGAGGTCCTGGACCTTTTCAACAGAGATAAGCGAGGAGCGGTGTTCCCTCTGATTATGGCTGGTGGAAAAATCTCAATAGACTTGTGTGACCGCCCTCTCCCTTTTTTAGGCGGGACCCATACTGACACTTCCTCCTCGTCCAGTGATGAAGCGCTCACAAGCAAATTCTGCTGAAAAGACCATGTTGGATCCGAAATTTCGTCATCATCATCATCATCATCAACACAGGTGACTTCCTGTCTGGACATTCTGCATCTCGGGAGCGGGGTAAAAAGCAACAAACACTACAAGGCGTTGCCGACCGCCCGGGATTTTTGCCGATTGACCGGCATCCTTGGGCGTCAGAGCAGACAAAATCATCCTCTTTGGCCTCTTGATCTTTTGAAATGCCTTCTGACCCCAATCGGATTTTGTCATCAAAGAGGTCCTCAGAAAATGGATTATCCACAGTGGTGGGTACATGAGTTGACATTTGTGCTGCCTTCGCTTTCTGTTGGACGGATGCTGATGATGATAATGACGACGACATTTGTGGCCGTGACTGGGAGGACGAGGAGGTAAGACTGCTGGATGCAGGTTGCATTAACCACTGAAGAACAGATTGGCGACGTGTTCGTTACTGAGATTTCACAGGGCACCGACCCAGCGATGACAGCCCTGACGGTCCTGAATGACGATCCGCTGGTTATGTTTTGGGTCGCCAGCACTGGAAGGAGCACCTTCTCTCGTACCTCTACCTCCATTTCCTACACCCCTCTTTGCTCGCTTACCACTTGCAGTTCGCTCCATGTTCAGAAAGATAAGAAATTAGAAAGGTATGGAAGAGTTTTTGACAGTCTCTTATTGAAAGTCCGCAAATCACAGCTATTCTTAAATCCCTCTAATTCCAAAAGCCAACTAGGATTAGAAACAGAATTGTTTCTATCAAATATCTGTGAAATGCGGTCTTGTGGAAGAAAACCCTAACACCAAATAATAGTTTCTTCCTTCAGTCCCTGAGATTTTCAACGTCCAGTAGGACTAGCAATTGAAAAGTTTTCAACAAACTATCGTACAAATCCCCAATTAGCGGCAAATGAGACGCACTGAGTGAAATAGAAGTATTAAAAAGTTACATGGATTAATATGGCGGCCTTCGCACCACTGTCTACAGGCATAATTTACTATCAAATATGTATGACACAATATGCGTACAACTAAGCTATTTGCACCAAACAGACGCACGGACTGCAATAAGAGTATTTAAATGTTATATGGATTAATATGGCAGCCTTCGCACCACTGACTACAGGCGTAATTTACTATCAAATATGTATAACACAATATGCGTGCAACTGAGCTCTTTTCGCAAAAAAGATGCACGGGCTCAATAATAGTATTTAAATATTATATGGATTAATATGGCAGCCTTCGCACCACTGACTACACACGTAATTTACTATCAAATATGTATAACACAATATGCGTACAACTGAGCTCTGTGTGCAAAAAAGACGCACGGACTGCAATAAGAGTATTTAAATATTATATGGGTTAATATGGCAGCCTCGCACCACTGACTACACACGTAATTTACTATCAAATATGTATAACACAATATGCGTACAACTGAGCTCTTTGTGCAAAAAAGACGCACGGACTGCAATAAAAGTATTTAAATATTATATGGATTAATATGGCAGCATTCGCACCATGACTTTCAGTGTAATTTACTAGGAAATATGTATAACACAAAATGCCGTACAACTGAGCTCTTGCGCCAAACAGACGCACGACTTCAGTAAAACTATTTAAGAGTTATAGGGATAAGTTAAGCCGGTTTTTGGGAATACTGACACACAGTGATCGCAATAGAATGGAAAACACAGGGACAATTTCAACTGCTATCAGAGGTCTGCTGGCCAAAAAAGTGGTAGAAAACAATGCTTTTTCAATTGAAGATCACAGAACACACTGAGCTGCAAAATATCTTCTTTTCAAATGCCTCTCCTCCTGCTGCTTGCCCCACCGCAGTGATTGCAATAGAACTGAAAATACAGGGACAATTTCAACTCCTATCCGAGGTCTGCTGACCAAAAAAGTGGTAGAAAACAATTATTTTTCAATTGAAGATCACAGAACACACTGAGCTGCAAAATATCTTCCTTACAAATGCCTCTCCTCCTGCTGCTCCTCCCCTGAAATGCTTAGATAACTACCTGAAACTAAAGAATATTAATTCGTACGTAGCTATGTAAAATTTTAGATCCTGGCTGGTCGCGGCTACGAGGTGAGAGATTGGGTTTCCCCTGGAGCAGATTGGTTCCTGCCATATAGATTTCAGGGCATTCACCAGTGGGGAGGCTGAGTTTGAAATCTCCTTCCCTTCACCTATATTTTACCCACCCTTGGTTGAATTTGATGGACACGTGTCTTTTTTCAACCGCACTAATTATGTATCATGTAAAAAGGGGATTCTGCCCATACAACAACTTTTTCTATCTACTCCCTTCCTTCCAGGCGGGGAAGGTTGCCCCGAAAATGGCGCCCCCCACCTCTCGTTGTCTGATGTGTTTCTCCGCCAGCTCAGCAGTTCTTCAGGGGAGAGAGAATTGGAGATACTGCAATAAAGATATTAGATAGCCCTCAAAAGGTCATAATTAGTGTTGAGCGATTATTATCGACAAAGTTGAAATTGGCACAGTTTTTATGGTGATCGGATTTTTTAGATTATGCGATAATTTAGGTTAAAATCTGTGCAAATCTTTAAGATCGCGCCTTTTTCGGCGCTTCCTGTAATTTTGGCGGCCAGCAAATCAGATTACAGAATAGAGCAGGGTGAGATGTGTGTGCGACGTCATGACTGGGATTGGAATGGTAGCTAATGGCTGGAAAATACAAATGACCTCGTTTTACATAGAACAGCGTTTCCTGTTTCAGCCTCAGTGTCTCTCAGTGTCTCAGACCCAGAAGGGACGTGCGCTCTCCCTTGGTCCAAACAGCTCAGGAAATTATTATATTTCTTCACAGGGGAAACCCTTTTACTATTAGCTGTGATCCTTACAATTTAGTTAGATTAGAGATTGGAAGATTTGATATAGTTAGGTAGAGAATTTTAAAGGAGCATCTACCGCGGGCCCCCGCGGGCGAACACAGACAAGCTCTATAAAGAATACTGGATAAAGTTCACCAAGACTTAGTGTAGACATTGCAATAGCTTTATTATTAAAGTTTTCTATTGAAATATTTCCTGGATATTGGGCAGCCTGAATTTATAGGATACACATCTTTTCTGTAACTGCAGGTCTCTTTGTTAGGTGCAAAACTCCACTTTTATTATTTAGTTTTACAATTTCAGATAGGGGTTCTTTTTCAATTTTGCCCATTCCACTTTGTTGATATATCTACCTTGTACTTAAATTAGAATCCAGCAAGTCAGCACAGGTTGATAGGTGCCAAAAATACCTTGTAATATCCGAATAAATTTCAGATACGGTTTTTGACTTTGGCGCACTACAGCTTCTTTCATTGAGGCACCTTGCACTTAAATGTGAATACTGCAATTTTTTAGTCACCACAGGTGAATTGATAGGTGCCAAAAAATACCTTTTATTATACGAATACATTTCAGATACGTGTTTTTTCACTTTGGCGCAGGCCAGCTTTGTTGATAGATCTACTTTGCAGTTAATTTTGAATACAGCAATTTTGTAGTCACCACAGGTGAATTGATGGTGCCAAAAAATACCTTTTATTATCCGAATACATTACAGATACGTGTTTTTTGAACTTTTGCCCAGTCCAGATTTGTTGATAGAGCCACCTTGCAGTTAAATTAGAATCCAGCAATTTTGTAGTCAGCACAGGTTGATAGGTGCCAAAAATACCTTGTATTATCCGAATACATTACAGATACGTGTTTTTTGCACTTTTGCCCACTCCAGATTTGTTCATTGAGGCACCTTGCACTTAAATGTGAATACTGCAATTTTTTAGTCACCACAGGTGAAATTTAAAGGTGCCAAAAAAAACCTTTTATTATCCGAATACATTACAGAAACGTGTTTTTTGCACTTTTGCCAGTCCAGATTTGTTGATAGAGCCACCTTGCAGTTAAATTTGATCCGAATTGTGTAGTTACCACAGGTGAATTGATAGGTGCCAAAAATAAAATTTATTAAACGAATTCAGTTAAGATACGTGTTTTTTTTACTTTGGCGCATACAGCTTTGTTCATGAGGCACCTTGCACTTAAATGTGAATATTGCAATTTTGTAGTCACCACAGGTGAATTGAACGGTGCCAAAAATACCTTGTATTATCCGAATAAATGCTGTCAGAAACAGGAATAGGTAGGACACTGTTAATGGACACATATTGCAAAATAATAATAATAATAATAATCTTTATTTCTATAGCGCCAACATATTCCGCAGCACTTTACAAAATGACTTGTTTTTGCAAGATCTTTAACATAGCTATCAATCCATGTATTGAGACAACCCATTTAATACAATTAAAAAAAGAGAAACAAAGACATGGTGGGATTCCATCCTATTTTAAAAATGTGTTTTCTAGAATTAAACTACTAAAAAACTTGCATGTACAAAATAGCTGGTAAAAAAATTCCTCTGAATTGTACAAGGGAGGTACAGGAAAACTTGACAAGATGTAGGTTATTCAGAGGACATGGAGTATGGAGCACGGACAGAGAACAAAGTACAGAGACAATTTCCTCCAGCACGTTGAGTAAAATAAGAAAAAGAATGCCAAGAAAAAGGGCACCTGGGTGGAACAGGAGCGTTAACCACCAGTATTTCCAAGTGAAGCTCAATTGGTCCGCACTCATACGGAGGGGCAAGCGCTACCCAGGACAGGGACAGTATATGTCCAGTGAAACTAAAATGGTGGTTGAAAGACTCCTTTTTCCGGCACTTTTGAATCTGTGGGTCAGACAGGTTTAATGGTCATTCTGCGGTACAGGACAGATATAGTTAATGTCCAGTTCAACTAAAATGGTGGTTCAAAGACTCCTTTTCCCGGCACTTTTGAATCTGGGGGTCATGCAGGTTTGGGGCTCATGCTGTGGCCCAGGACAGGTATAGTCAATGTCCAGTGAAACTAAAATGGTGGTTGAAAGACTCCTTTTTCCGGCACTTTTTAAATGTGGGGGTTATGCAGGTTTGGGGCTCATGCTGTGGCCCAGGACAGGTATAGTCAATGTCCAGTGAAACTAAAATGGTGTTTGAAAGACTCCTTTTTCCGGCACTTTTTAAATGTGGGGGTCATGCAGGTTTGGGGCTCATGCTGTGGCCCAGGACAGGTATAGTCAATGTCCAGTGAAACTAAAATGGTGGTTGAAAGACTCCTTTTCCCGGCACTTTTGAATCTGTTGGTCATGCAGGTTTGGGGCTCATGCTGTGGCCCAGGACATGGACAGTATATGTCCAGTGAAACTAAAATGGTGGTTGAAAGACTCCTTTTTCCGGCACTTTTTAATCTGGGGTCATGCAGGTTTGGGGCTCATGCTGCGTTCCAGGACAGGGATATTCAATGTCCAGTTCAAGTAAGATGATGGTTCAAATCATACTGCCTTCTGGCACTTTTTAATTTGTGGGTGATGCAGGTTTAAGGGTCATGCTGTGGTACAAGACAGGGATAGTGAATGTTGTGTGAATTTTTTTCTGTGGCTTTTATAACCTAAGAGTGTTGCCTAAGATGTAGCACGTATCCATTTGACTGTTGTTGTGGATGTTAATTCCAGCTTCTCCAGCCCTGTTTGGGTGTCAGAATAAAGGTGTTGTTGCTCTCCCATAGACTTTAATGGTCATCGCTCATAATCGACTGCTCACTATCGACTATCTGGTCGATGATGGTCGACTATCGACCATCGACCGATGTCAATGGCCAACGCAATCGCTCAACACTAGTCATAATAGGTATGTCATAATAGGTAGGTCATTAAAGAGCGCCGTCGCATGCTGAGTAATAGTGTGTATACGGAGATTGTAATAAGCATACAAAGTCAAAAAAGCAGCTCACCTGTGACTTTCTTTGCGAGCTCTCGGTTCAGGGTGCCTTCCCTTGTGTTCAACTCCAACCAGCAATCAAAGAAACGAACCAGCTTCAGCAAACAACATAGTGTCAGATGAGGAGAGAAAAATATATGCAGGTGCAGACCGGGCTCTTAAAAAATGTCAAAGATTTATTTCTTTCTGCCATGAGTAAGGGTCATGTGACCCGAAACGCGTCGGCAGTCTAGCTCCATTCTGTCCACACCTATCTAGGTGAAGGGTCTCTTGTTTGTTTGTGCATGTTTGCATTTGGATTTTAAATAGAAAGAAATAAATCTTTGACATTTTTTAAGAGCCCGGTCTGCACCTGCATATATTTTTCTCTCCTCATCTGACACTATGTTGTTTGCTGAAGCTGGTTCGTTTCTTTGATTGCTGGTTTGAGATTGTAATAAGGCGCCCAGACTCTCAACTCTGCTAAGGTGAATGCGCAATTGTTGTTTATTACGCATGTCTACTTCCAACAAAGGCTGGAATGTGCTAATACTCTTGGGGAAAGCCACATTGGCATTGTAATGGTCCACCATACACATAATACTTATGCCTCAACTATTATGATATTAAAGAAGCAGTTTATTTGTATTATTATCAAAGGAAAGTAGTCCTTAATCTATACGAGGGTTATCAGTAGATTTTCATACCCAAATCACGACAAGAACTATATCAGTATGATATCGTATATCATGATATGATGTGGTAGTTTAGGTAGGTGATATATATATATATATATATATATATATATATATATACACTCACCGGCCACTTTATTAGGTACACCATGCTAGTAACGGGTTGGACCCCCTTTTGCCTTCAGAACTGCCTCAATTCTTCGTGGCATAGATTCCACAAGGTGTTGCAACGATGCTCAATTGGTACCAAGGGGCCCAAAGAGTGCCAAGAAAATATTCCCCACACCATGACACACCACCACCAGCCTGAACAGTTGATACAAGCAGGATGGATCCATGCTTTCATGTTGTTGACGCCAAAATTCTGACCCTACCATCCGAATGTCGCAGCAGAAATCGAGACTCATCAGACCAGGCACACGTTTTTCCAATCTTCTACTGTCCAATTTCGATGAGCTTGGGCAAATTGGAGTCTCAGTTTCCTGTTCTTAGCTGAAAGGAGTGGCACCCGGTGTGGTCTTCTGCTGCTGTACCCCATCTGCCTCAAAGTTCGCCGTACTGTGCGTTCAGAGATGCTCTTCTGCCTACCTTGGTTGTAACGGGTGGCTATTTGAGTCACTGTTGCCTTTCTATCAGCTCGAACCAGTCTGCCCATTCTCCTTTGACCTCTGGCATCAACAAGGCATTTCCGCCCACAGGACTGCCGCTCACTGGATGTTTTTTCTTTTTCGGACCATTCTCTGTAAACCCTAGAGATGGTTGTGCGTGAAAATCCCAGGAGATCAGCAGTTTCTGAAATACTCAGACCAGCCCTTCTGGCACCAACAACCATGCCACGTTCAAAGGCACTCAAATCACCTTTCTTCCCCATACTGATGCTCGGTTTGAACTGCAGGAGATTGTCTTGACCATGTCTACATGCCCAAATGCACTGAGTTGCCGCCATGTGATTGGCTGATTAGAAATTAAGTGTTAACAAGCAGTTGGACAGGTGTACCTAATAAAGTGGCCGGTGAGTGTATATATTGTGGCTGGGCGACCTCAGGCGGTCACATGGTGCTGCCTCTAGATGGCGTAAGTGCCACCGAGAGCCTGGTCTCGGTGGGGGAAGCCAGGTATTGTCGGTCAGTAAACTTCAAACCAAACAAAGATATGTACCAGCTTACCCCAAATCGTAGTGGCCTCCGCAAGTATCCCGGTCAGAGCAAACCGTATAACATCCCAGGCAGTAGAAAGAAGGTGATACAGCGGTATCAAGAGCATATAAAATCCAAGATTCTTTATTATAAATTCATAACAGCCAGGTAACCCAACGAAGCATAGCAAAAAGAAGCCGACGCGTTTCAGGTGAACAAGTCACCCTTAATCATGGCATGCTATACACAGCACAAAGACTGATATATCTACTAAAATAAACAAGGTAATCCCCTTGCAGGTGAGCAGGGGATTACCTTGTTTATTTTAGTATATATATATCAGTCTTTGTGGTGCGTATAGCATGCCATGATTAAGGGTGACTTGTTCACCTGAAACGCGTCGGCTTCGCTGACAGGGTCTTTTTGCTATGCTTCGTTGGGTTACCTGGCTTTTGTGAATTTACAATAAAGAATCTTGGATTTTATATACTCTTGGTACCGCTGTATCACCCGCTGTAGTAGAGAGCAGCTCAGGTCTGCCCCTAGACGTCATGGCGGTCAGGGCTATGTGTGGAGTGACTTCAGAGTGTGAGTTAGCTTCTGCAGAAATACCTGTCACAGCTATAGAGCAGATTAGCTCAAATGTGCCCCTAGAGAGCGGGGTTAACAGTGCTAGGATTATTGCAGAGGATGTGTGTTTTGTGGTGGATGACCATCTGGAGAAATGGGTTAACACTACAGGCTCAGGTGGAGCTAATGTGGTTGCCCCTAGCAACAAGGTGTCCTCTGCATCTCCTGTTGTGAAAACCTGTTAGTATGAGTGCCAGGCAGCTGTGTGTAAAGTTTCTAGAGTCCAGTCAGTAAACATGTGTACCCATGACCCCTGCGCACTGTGTGGATGGGATGGTAACGTGCAAGTTGCAGGTCTGTCCCTAGGGGTTCTGGCTGGTAATAGCACAATGTGTGCAGGTGCGGTATGTCTGGGGGTTGATAGCAATCCTGAGACTGGTGCGGTCAAAACAGTTCCCTGCAGAGCTGATGTGGTTGCCAGTAGCAATCAGGTGCACTCTGCTGGTGGGGAAAAGGTGATTGACTTGCCTGGTGTGAATACGGCCAGTGTGTTGCCTGGAAAGGAGAAAGCAAACCCTGGATATGAGGCAGGGCCGGACTGGGAATAAAAATCAGCCCTGGCACAAAGCCCCCACCAGCCCACATACAATATCCACTTACAAAATTTCCCCTTGTTCTCGCACCTCGCCACTTTCTAAAATAAACTACACCATGAAGGTGCTTCACACGGAGCGTTTTTGGTGCATTTATGTGTGTTTGGTGCGTTTTTGTGGAGAAAGGCAGAGCAGTTAATGCTGTACATTTCTGCACAAAAAAAAAAAAAACGCATACAAAAACTGCACCAAACCGCTCCGTGTGAGAGCTCTCTACATGCAAGCAAGAAAGAAAGTGGTGCAGAGAAACCCCTCATCTCAGAGTCAGGTGTGCGCTTTACAATCAGGAACAAGCCCACACTGACACTACATAAGCACCAACATAACCTACAACCCCACCAATCACATCACCAGTAGTCAGGTCACCATCACATGAATACAGCACTGACTCAACACAGAAGTAAACTTACCCCTCACAGCAGGGACTCACAGGAGACATCATCATGATGGGAGTTGTTCTCTTCTCCTTTTCTTCTTCTGGCCCAAACCTCCATGACATCTTCTCTGATGAGTCGTTCCCTTCCATTTCTTTCTCTGTCCGGTACAGCATGCAGTGTCTTCTTCTAGTGGCCACTACTCGTCCCTGTAGAATTTACCACAAATACATCTTAGACTCCTCTCTCTTCCAGCACTTTCCAATCAATTCCCCAAACAGCATATGTTAGACCCGAAAAATTAGAAATTAAAAGATGTCAGATAAAAAAAAATGAAGTGACCCTCATTAGCTAGGTAAAAAGGGCCTTCCTCCATTAATTTGGTAGGTAGACAGGGCTTACCCCAGTAACTAGCCAGGTTAGCTGGAGCTGTCCCCAGTAATCAGCCATGTAGGGCCAGGGGCAGTAATTAGCAGTCAGGGCCAGTAGTAGGCAGGCAGGGGCAGTCTATAGCCTGGCAGGGCATCATATAGGTAGGCAGGGGCAGTCTATAGCCAGGCAGGGCATTATATAGGTAGGCAGGGGCAGTCTATAGCCAGGTAGGGGCAGTCTATAGCGAGGCAGGACCAGGGGGGTATAGAGAGGGCCAGGCAGGACCAGGGGGGTATAAAGAGGGCCAGGCAGGGCCAGGGGGTATAGAGAGGGCCAGGCAGGGCCAGGGGGTATAGAGAGGGCCAGGCAGGGCCAGGGGGGTATACAGAGGGCCAGGCAGGGCCAGGGGGGTATACAGAGGGCCAGGCAGGGCCAGTGGGGTATACAGAGGGCCAGGCAGGGCCCCGGGGGGTATAGAGAGGGCCAGGCAGGGCCAGTGGGGTATACAGAGGGCCAGGCAGGGCCAGGGGGGTATACAGAGGGCCAGGCAGGTCCAGGGGGGTATACAGAGGGCCAGGCAGGGCCAGGGGGGTATACAGAGGGCCAGGCAGGGACAGGGGGGTATACAGAGGGCCAGGAAGGGCCGGGGGGGTATACAGAGAGGGCCAGGCAGGCCCAGGGGGGTCTCCAGAGGGCCAGGCAGGGCCAGAGGGGTATACAGAGGGCCAGGCAGGGTCGGGGGGGTATAGAGAGGGCCAGGCAGGGCCAGGGGGTATACAGAGGGCCAGGCAGGGCCAGGGGGGTATACAGAGGGCCAGGCAGGGCCGGGGGGTATAGAGAGGGCCAGGCAGGGCCAGGGGGGTATACAGAGGGCCAGGCAGGGCCAAGGGGGGTATACAGAGGGCCAGGCAGGTCCAGGGGGGTATATAGCACCAGGCAGGGCCAGGGGGGTATACAGAGGGCCAGGGGGGGATACAGAGGGCCAGGCAGGGCCAGAGGGGTATACAGAGGGCCAGGCAGGGCCAGGGGGGTATATAGCGCCAGGCAGGGCCAGGGGGGGTATATAGCGCCAGGCAGGGCCCCGGGGGTATACAGAGGGCCAGGCAGGGCCAGGGGGGTATATAGCGCCAGGCAGGGCCAGGGGTAATATAGCCAGGCAGGGGCAGTAAGTAGTTTAAAAAATAATAAAGAACTTACTTACCTGATGTCTTTCCCTCCTCTTCTCCAAGTCCGTCCGGAGCGGCCGCTCACTCCCGGGTGCGGGCCGCGGAACAGGCGCGCGATGACGTCATCACATCACGCGCCTGCCCCGTGGCCTCCTGGGAGCTGAACAGACGGGATCAATAGATCCCAGATGTTCAGCCTCGGCTGCTGCCTGCACCGCTCGGTGCAGGCGGCGGCCATGATGGCTGCATGGTTGGGTCAGTGACCCGGCCGTGCAGCGAGGGGGGCACAGGGGTCCGGTCGAATATGCGACCATTGCGGCCCCTGTGCGTGCGCCGGGGGGGGAACACCGGCCCCCTCGGCGGGCGCTCCGAGCCGGCCCTGCGGCCCGGACCTCAGCGGCCCACCGGGCAAGTGCCCGGTTTGCCCTATGGCCAGTCCGGGCCTGATATGAGGAGACTATGAGTGTGAATGTACTGGTTAGTTACCAAAGGGGAAAAACACTCTGTGAAGAGTCTCAGTTGCAGGGTGGGAGTGGATACTGTAGTGTGTCTGCTACAGAGTACTGATGATGTTGATTGTTCAAATGGGAGTGATGAAAATACGTTTAAAAAAAGTGTGCCAAGGCAGATTATGTGTGCAGCCCCGATCAGTATATTACAGACAAGTTTATCTGTGATGAAAATCCATATTGTGACCCTGCAGGGAGTGAAGAGGATAGTCGTGCTGTGACTTGTAGTGCCCCTGTGAGAAAATTTTCCAGTGTCTGCTGTATTTCCAGTAGCTTTTACTGCAGTGGTTCCACAGACTACAGTGACTGTAGGAATGGAACATGTGACACGCTAGACCCAGAAAAGAAGAGGGTTTGCTCAGGTGCCAGTGAGGGGCGGGGGAGAGTATTTGAACCCCCAGATGGCAAGGAAGTACCTGCTTTTAAGACGGTTGATAATTTTTCCCTAAAAATTATGGAGAACAATGTTACCAGTATCACAGAGGTGGTAAGTCCGGTGGTTTATGGCGACCTGCAGGTGGGTGCTATTAGCAGCCAGATGTCTGCTGTCCCTACTGTTAAAAATGTGTCTGCCATTGACTCCAGTGCACAATGTGAAATGGATGGTGTGCAAGATAAAGGAGTGACCCTGATAGAGGTTGAGTGTTCTCCCTTAGAGACGGCTACAGGGGATGTGAAAGGAACATCGCCATAAATTGCTGCAGAAGGTCTGCTGCTAAACAGAGCCAGTAAACGGAGGTGTGAACAGGGGAATGTATTCTCTGATGCTGGTGGCTGGTGAGGTGGTCAGTAAAGACCAGAAGACTCATGACAAAGAGAATTTTGGGTCTCCTTATAATTCTGTAGACAAAGAAGTAGCAGGTTGGGGCTCAGGTGTGCCCCAAGAGTCCATGGTGTCTAGCGAAGCTGAGAGGTGTGTTGTGCTTACAGCTTCCTGTGCAGCTAGTCTGGTTGTTGGGACCACCCAAGGGTCTTTTGCTTATGAAAGACCCAAAATAGAGAGGACACTGCCTGTGGGCACAAGGACAAGGTAGTCTGTGTGTGGGAGAAAGCTACAAATTATGATAACACTGGTACTGGGGTTGTCAGCAGTAGCTCTGTGAAGGTCAGCATGCCGGCTGAAGATGGTGGGCTTCAAGGTTCCAGAGCAGGTTTTGCATGGTGCCACCTATTAAAAGTGGCTATGACTTAATTTTTGCCCATTGTAGGGTGAGTGCATGGGATGATCTGTATGTAAGCGATGTTGTCTCCGCCCCTGAAAATGTAGAGAAGACGATGGCCCTGTGTAGGAGCTTTGACCCTGGAGGAAGGGTTGTACAGGGTGATCAAGGCCTACGGCCTTTATCAATGGGGAGGATATGTGGCTGGGCGACCTTAGGCGGTCGCATGGTGCTGCCACTAAATGGCGTACATGCCACCGAGAGCCTGGTCTCGGTGGGGGAAGCCAGGTATTGTCGGTCAGTAGCATTAGGTTGCTAACCCTTGTACCTAGCATGGCTAATGTCCAGCCCTTAATGGCTGGACTTCCCGGAACAACTGCAGATGGGTGGGTGGTTGTTCCCATGTTCCAAGTCCCTATGGTCCAGCCCTGGTATTGGGTAGGTCTCTGGAGACCGATTAAAGGCCTCCCACTCAAGGTGTTCGGGGGGTGTGGTCAACTGCTGTTTGGAGAAGCAGTGGAGCTGCTGAGAGGAGGCTCTTAACCCTCAGGCTTGAAGAAGCCGGTACCAGTGGAGGCTGGTGAATTGAGTCCTGGCGGTCCTGGACGGTAGGTCCTGACCGCAGGTTAGTGAGGGACTCATTAATGTGTAGACAGTGGCTAGACGGCCAAGGATTTTATTTGTGTTTTGTTTCTGTACATCCTCCTATTCCTAAATAAAACTGGTTGAGGCCAGTTAAACGGAAGCCCCTGTGTCTGAGTGCCAATATTCCATTTACCAAAGACGGCGATCCAGGAGCGAAATACCCCCAGGACGGCCCAGGAGGACGCCCAGATGTGAGTGGACCGTTACAATATATATATATATATATATATATATATATATATATATATATATATATATATATATATATATATATATATATATATTTATTTATTTATTTTATATTCTGATATACCCCTGTAATTATACTGGTGGGGCATATGTTAACAAAATATATATTTTGGACTAGATAAAGACTATGTAAACATCCCATCTTGGTATTATATCTTATGTAAGATCTATGTACTCGTTTTAGGGGATATGATGTATTTGGGTTAACATATGCCCCACTATAGATATTTAGGGATCCCTATATAAAGCATGAATATGTTAGACATTCATTGAGTCACAGTTTTCATCCTGTAAATCCACTGGGTATCCTTCTGCAGCAATTTCCTCTCCCATTCTCCACGTCTTGGTGACATTTTTACTGATTCAATAGCACAGAAGGAGATACAATTTTATGTCTCCTGCATATCGATCCCATAAATGTCGTGATATCGGAGTGTCTCTCTTGTGGGTTACATCACCAATGTGATCTCTAATGCGTTTTCTAAATTCCCTTTTAGTCTTACTTATATATTCTTTAAGGCAGATTCAGGTGCACAGGTATATAACCCCTTTGGTCTTACAGTTAATAAAGTCACAGATCCTATATAGCTTTTGAGTGTTTGTACTGGTGAATTTCTTTGTTTGTTTTACATGTTGGCACCCGCTATATGTTTTGCATCTAAAAGTACCTACCAGCTGTCTATCCAACCAGGTACCTACAGGTCGGTGTGCACTATAATAACTATGGACTACGCAATCGCCTAGTGAGCATCCTCGTCTGAAAGTGATAGCTGGATACTGCAAAATAATTACAGATAATTTTTCAGCTAATCTCAGGATACTCCAATATTTTTTTATAAATAGCTCTAACTTTTTCAGACATGTCATAATAGGTGCCTATAATCCTAGAGGTCTCATCTTTGGGAGTTACTGTGTTGTTAGTGAGTAACTGTGACCTATTTAATTTGAGAGCATGTTGATATGCACTTTTTAGAATTTCCTCAGGACATCCTCTGGCTCAAGGACCTTATCTTAAGGTCCCAGGCTTGTTTTTTGTATTCCTCAATGGAGCAAGTCTGTCTCAAATGGATATACTGGCCTTTGGAGATTCCTTTCTTAAGGGGGAATGGATGATGACTTTTCCATTGCAATGTGTTATTTGTTGAAGTCGGTTTTCTATAAATCGTTGTCCTTAAAGTTCCATCAAGATTTTTATGAATTTATAGATCCAAAAATGATAGCTTGTCTCCCCCAACCTTGCGATTAAACTTCAAACCCAAGTTGTTATTTAAAGTTTCAACAAACTCACAAAAGGATTCCAGAGATCCAGACCAGAGGACCCAGATGTCATCTATGTATCTTCCCCAGAATTGAATCTGCGTACTCCATGTCGCATTCTTGTCTTCAAATACCACAGTGTCCTCCCACCAGTCCATAAGCAGATTAGCATACTTGGGGAGTGCAAGCGCTCCCCATTGCTGTGCCACTGAGTTGATGGTAGAACCTGCGGTAAACAAAATAGTTGTGTTTAAAGATAAATGACATTATTTGCACTATATACATGTTGTCCCTCTGATACTATACTGTAAAGGAAGCATAGGGCACCAAAGAGCAAGCACGATGATTAAGGTGGTCCCATAATTACTCAGTTGGGTTCAAGTCTGTAGAGTTAAGTGGCAAGAGTAGTACTTGGAAGTCTTAGTCATGCTCTTCCAACCAATATTGGACAATTCTAGCCATATGGACATATTGCATTGTCATGCTGCTAGATCAGCATGTATGGGTGTTTGTGATCAGCAAGAATGGATTCATACTCAAATCAGTTGAGAGTGCCTTTCACACAGATGAGTGGGCCCAGAGAATGCCTCAAAAACATCCCCCAGACCATAACGCTGCAACCAAAAAAAATGGCACCTGGATGCCAAAAATCATACATGTCGCCCTAAGACTTTGTTCATGCCCAAATTACGGTAATCCATAGTTCTCATAGAGAACTATGGCTTACGCCTCATCATGTCAATTACTTGTGGCGAATACACGCCGCGAGTAATGAATGTCAATGGGGCCGGCGGGCTGCCGCCCCCCTGCGCCGCGGGAGTGCGCACCGCACTACATCGTGTGAATATACCCAAACAGTTCCAGAAAGAAAACCTAAAATAAAAGGTCAACTCTAAGGGGACATGAGGGGCAAAACTGAGAATCCAGCAAAAACAAATGGACATCCAGATGAACGGAATGAAAACAAAAGTCCAGGTGGCCAGAGAACAAAGCAGGAATCCACAAGCAGAGCCAAATGCAGGAACCAACATGTCCAGGAAAATCTCAGGCCATGAGGGAAACAAGAGGCTAGATTATATAGTTCCCCTCATCAGGTAGAAGCAGAGCAGCTGTGCTAGTTGAAGCCAAGTGCTTAACTGTTGCGCTGCTGGAAGGCACAGAAAGCGCTTGACTATCAACAGCACAGCCGCTGCCAAGGTCAAGGTCAAAAACAATCTAAAACAAAGATGGCTCTAGTCCTCCAGAATAAGAACTGATTTTACATTCTCTCTCATAAAGGGACTCACAAAATGGGGACCCCCATTTTATGTCAATTTAAGTATATGGACTGCAGTTGTCTTCATTAGACAACCCTGTTAATTTAAGTCTGTTTAAATTTTATTTAATGGCAAGAATAGTTCTACAGACTATGCTGCTCTTGCTGTAAATGTAGTAGTGCTAATGTGAACAGAGCTTTTGATGTTGCACCACACCATTGTTTATGAGACTTAGTTGTGGATAGCTCTCCCAGTGTTATCACTTTTTTAATATTTTGACAAATAACCCTACTTGTAAATGGAAGCAGCTGTTTATGGTGAAATGACTCAAATTTACTCTGGGTCTGTGTAGCTGGTGATAATTCAACAAAAATAAACCAAAATCCAGTATACAAAGGAGAAGAAAACACGTACTGTAACAGACCTAGTAAAAACATATAAAAAACAGAACAAGAAAATCCAATCACAGAACATGAGAAACATCATGCATATAGGATACTTAGAAAACATGCAGTAAATAAATAGCACCAAGCTGTTAATAAGTAGCAGTATAACAGTGCAATGTCAAAAAATCTCGAAAAGTTAAGCTAGACTCGTGTATGAAAACTGTCTAGCAGTATGACTGTATTTGTTTCCCATCGCAACCAATCAGAGTTCAGCTCTTATTTCATATAGTGTTCTGGAAAATTAAAAGCTGAGCTCTGATTGGTTGCTATGGGCAACGAAGACAGTCTTACTGCTAGACAGTTTTCATACATAGGGCCTATAATATTGAACCAGTACCTACCCATGTTTATGCATGTGAAGGGGTCCCCACACGTATCACCACCATATTATGCCTTGCACTTAAATATCTTTTTGATATTTGTTGATATTGCAATGTTAATTGCTCTTTTTACTGCTATCTATTAGAGCTTGGTGCTATTTATATACTACAGTGAGTTGTAAAAGTATTCATACCTCTGTTCCTCATTTTAAATGTTACAGCCAAAAACTTAAATGTATTTTATTAATATTTTATGTGATGGAGCAACACAAAGCTACAAGTATTTGTGAAGTATATAGAAATTGATAAGTGCTTTTCCAAATTTTTGCAAATTAAAAACTGAAAAGTGTGGCATGCTTGACTGCTTCTCTAATTAGTGTTCTCCTTGTCTGGGATGTCAGTTTAGGAGGACGGCCATGACTTGGTAGTTTAGTAGTTGTGCCATACTCCTTTCATTTACAGGTTATGGATTGAACAGTGCTCCATGGGATGTTTAGAGCCTGAGCTAGTTTTAAAAAAAATAAATAAATAACTTTGCAATACACTTTGCCACAATTTTATGCCTGAGTTGTCTTGGTTTTCATGATTCTATGTGGTCACTAATATTCTCTAACATAGTGGCCCCCAACCTTTTTTTCCACCAGGGACCGGTTTTATGGAAGACAATTGTTCCCTAGCCTATTGGGGGCGGGGTAATCGGGGTTGAGGTTATAAGGGGCTAAGTTATGGAGGGGATTGAAGGTTTAGAATCACCCAAAAAAAAATAAATAAATAAAGTGTACACTGTGTCATTTAGGGGTATAGTATGGGGTAACAAGTATTTTATAACTGCAGACTGATTGTCAGCTCTGTGTGTCAGTATTATATTAATAATGCTTACACACAGAGCTGACAATCAGTCTAGGGTAATATTGATCAGCTCTGTGGGTCAGCATTATACATGTATATAACATACATATGTAATCAGCTCTGTCATTATATATCATATAGGTATATGCCCTCGCAGTCATTGTAGAGATATATGCCCCCCTGCAGTCATTATATATATATATAAATATTATATATATATATATATATAATATATATATATATAATATATATATATATATATAATATATATATAATTCATGAAGGGAAAGCAGGGACGATAATGGACCATCCCTGCTTTCCCTGGTGATGCAGCCGCACACTGGGTGCAGCTTCTAACTCTGTACAGCCGGCTTCCAACGGTCACTCAGAGTAGATGCGGACCGCCCGGACTAAAGTAAACAGGCGGTCGGCATCATGTGTAGCCAGGCTCGGTGGTTGGGGACTCCTGCTCTAACAAACGTCTGAGGTCTTCAAGAAACAACTGTAGTGATAGAAGATACATTACATACAGATGTACTCTATTTACTAATTAGGTGCCTTTTAAAGGCAATTGGTCTCAATACATTTTATTTAGGGGTATTCAAGTACAGGGGGCCAAATACATTTACATGACACACTTTTCAATTTTTTAATTTGTAAAAATTTGGAAAAGCACATATAATTTTCTTTACAGTTAACTAATAACTTTGTGTTGCTGTATTGCTCACACAAAATATCAATAAAAAAACATTACAAAATATCTCGTATGTAATTCTCTATATTCCTAGCCACAAGATCAGAAAAGCACTACAAATGATAGACATATGTAATATGTTCTTTATGTTACTTCGCGGTTAACCTAAAATCTTTCCTAAATTTCTTAAAATTTGTATATTGCTTATACATTTGCATACATTTCAAAACATGTAATTTATATTTGATTTGCTACTTATTAATACAGTTTATCTTTGAATATGAAAAAAAAATAAGTTTTAAGGGGTATGAACACTTTTGCAACCCAAAGGGTACGAATACTTTTGCCACCCACCGTACATGTTTTCTAAGTATGCTATGCGTGATGTTTCCTGATTTCCAGATTCCTGTCTTACCCTGTAATTGAATTTTCCTGTGGGGTTATTAGAAGTCGTCTATTGTATGGATTTTTTGTGAGCTTGAGTGTGGGTTGTTTTATGTTAAGTTGGCATCAAATAAGCTTGGAGTATGGATGTGTTTTTGAAGTTTTATATAATACCTTTTTCAATCTTTATATGTTTGGGTGTTTTTCCGACATGCGGATATGCACTTCAGTAGATAAATAGCAGTGCCCATTTATTTAATACAATGGCAACTGTACACATATGCCAATTACTATGTTTCCTTTATGTATTCAGGCGCTGTTATCCGGTTCCGATTCTGACGAAGGTGTAAGTACTACTCGTAGTTACAATATAGTACTATACTGCTAATAAACTTTTTAGTACTCACTTAAGTTGGTGCAAAACCCACTAAATTTATTAAGAGATATAGTACTCTTAAAAAATTTGACACATCTTTGACTGCTAGACTATAATGTATGCCACTGTTTGGAGTAAATTATATTTGGAGTAAATTGGGCTGGGTCAACTAATAGCATCGCATGGCTTTCATTACCACCTGTATGCTGATGATACCCAACTCTACATCTCCGGCCCAGATATTACCTCTCTACTCTCCCGGATCCCTGACTGTCTTTCGTCCATATCCTCCTACTTCTCCTCACGTCTCCTGAAGCTAAACGTGGAGAAAACTGAACTCATCATCTTTCCACCGTCCCACTCCATCCCTCCACCTGATCTCTCTATCTCCGTCAATGGCTACACTCTCTCACCAGCTCCACAGGTCCGCTGCCTTGGGATAACTCTTGACTCCAATCTGTCCTTCAAACCGCACATCCAAACCCTCACCTCCACCTGCCGCCTCCACCTGAAAAATATCTCCCGTATCCGTTCATTCCTTAACTTCGAAAGCACAAAAATGCTCGTCCATGCCCTCGTCATCTCACGCCTAGACTATTGCAACATCCTTCTCTGCGGCCTCCCAGCTAGCACCCTCGCTCCCCTCCAATCCATCCTTAACTCTGCTGCCCGTCTGATTCACCTCTCTCCTCGATACTCCTCTGCCACTCCCCTCTGCCAATCCCTTCACTGGCTTCCCATTGCCCAGCGAATCCAGTTCAAGTTAGCAACCTTGACCTACAAGGCTCTCCATGACCTCTCCCCTCCATACATCTCTGCTCTAATCTCCAGATATCTCCCGTCACGCAACCTCCGCTCCTCACAGGACCTTCTTCTCTGCTCTCCCCTTATCAGCTCCTCCCACAACCGTCTCCAAGACTTCTCCCGTGCTTCACCCACACTCTGGAACTCACTGCCCCAACACATCAGACTCTCCCCCACTCTCACCAGCCTCAAAAGCAACCTGAAAACCCATCTCTTCAGGATTGCCTACAACCAACAATAACCCTGCTGTCACTACACTATCCACAACCATGTCTGCCCCTCACCTTGTCTCTTCCCACCTTCCTTTAGAGTGTAAGCCCTCACGGGCAGGGACCTCTCTCCTTCTGTACCAGTTGTTAGTTAGTAACTTGTCACCTTGTACTTGTTTGACCTATGTTATGTATGAAACCTGAATGTACAGCGCTCTGGAACCAAGGGCGCTCAAAAATAAATAATAATAATAATAATAATAATAAATGTGTTAGGCCATGAGAAGCCACCTCTAAAAAACCCGACCTCTTTTGTTAATTGTTGAGAGCGCCATAATATGCTGAAAAGTCAGTGTGTATCTATCTAGTTATCAGAACTACTTAATTGATATCTCAAAATTATCCTGAATAAGCATAATTTTAATGTGTAATATGATGACTGCATGCAGGCACCACAAGAAGTGAAATCAATGTATAACATTAGTGAGGGAAACCAATTTATAACAAGATGTAGTAAACTGCCAAGCTCTAGTGGTGGTTGTAAGCAGGCTTAAAATAGCAGAGGATCTGGAGATCTGTATCTGGAAAAATTACTCCTAAACACTTTTATTCATACATGTCTATATAGCAATTTGTGAGGAGTTATATGTCAAAGACGAATGTTATAATATACTTTTGGCCAGCTTACTTTGTTTTACAGTACTCAATAGCATTGGCTGTTACGGTACATAAAAGTATACATGTATTTAAAGAAACCCTGTGAGGTGGATTATCCTTCCCTTCCACTGTCTGACAGCATTTTCAGAAATCCTGCTATAAATCATATAAACTGATATATCACAGAGCTCAACTTTTCTCTCTCTATATCATATCCTGCTCTTACAAATGGTAGCATGAGCCACCCGAAAGGTTTGCTTAAACTATATAGCCATACAGATTTTCTGGCTTACACCTTTAGACTATGTACTTCATTTTTTTTAACTGAAAGCTTTAAAGTGTAGTCAAAAGTGTTATAAACTTAACTACAGCAATCACACATGTATGGATATCCCTTATTTGAAGGCAAAGCATGGGAGTCCTTTGTTTTCAAGATCAACTGCAGACTCTTATTAATATTTCATGATAGTTTGTCATCATTAATAGTTGATTGTGAAAACATTGTATATACATATCAATGGGTACAAATGTATGCAAAAATTTCAAAGGGAAATTAAATAAAGAGTCCTACCCCCACCAAAAGTAACAGGTTTGCACCAGTTTTGTGAAGACAGTGAACCCTCCACATTGCCTCCAAGCAAACATGTATGGCCTATGTTAAGAATAAGCTATCGACATATAAATCCTGAAAACCCATTTATTAAGGTTTTGTATGTGTCAGCATTTTCTCTTTTAACAGCACTTTTATCTTTATTCAGATTGTGACAGGAGTTCTCATGGTACCTGCCGATCCTGGACTACAAGGAAATGTGATCAGCATACATCAAGTCGGGGTTAGCATTAGTGGTCCTGATAGCGGAATACTAATGGGACAACCAGCTCTAAATCCTGTTGGCCAGCAAGGAATTAATATAACTATCCAAATGAATGAAACTGTATTAGTAGAAAGTGAATTACCGAGAATTAAGCAACAGGAATGGGTCAGAGATGATGCACCTGGAGAAGGTATTATCAAGCCAACCTATTCACCCCCAGCCGGATTTTGGAAAACTCCATCCTATGTGAATCCCACTGTGCCATCAGATGACTTCAGAGGAGATGTGACAGAAAGCCCAAATCCAACCACAGAAAACTGGATACTCTGTAATTCCTATTTACCAGACCATGAAGAATTTCAAGGCCTGACGAGAGGAGATGGTCACATTCCTATAATGGCTTCAGAATATGTTGTCCTTGAAAAGATATATGCTAGTCAAAACCAGATGGAAAGAACCGACAACTAAATTCCCTTAAAAATATTATCTTGTGAGTGTTTCAGTAAAAAAACACTGCTTATTTTGCTAATCTGTTAGCATGTTATGTTGGTATATGATTCACCCTTTTTGGAATATGTCGCTGACTACAGCTTTCAATGCAAGTAAATGCAAAAAAACCTTTTACCCTGTGGTATTTTTTTTTTAATGGTAGATGCTTCCAACAACATAGGCAAACAGTTACAAACACCTGGAATATTTCAGTTCGTCCCACCAATTACAATGCCTAAACCCGTGGTGCTGGTTATTGGTACAGGTGAGTATTTTTCTTAGGGTCCAGCCTTCAATGCTGTTAGAGCAATGCAGGTGGCAGGGGAGGGGGCAGCACATTACCTTAGAACAGGGATGAGATGGTGTCCAATATGGCATGGCTTTTTAGGGGCATACCATAAAAAGGGATTAAGGAAGAAAATAGTGGAGTGTGTTGTATGTAGTGTAGGGAGAGTGTAGGTCAATATACAAAGGGAATCCCAGAGAGATCTGGAAAGAGATGATCAAAGAGCTGGGTATTTTGAAAAGCTATTAGCCCATCGTAGGGACAGGGAGAAGCATGCCGCTCAGAGATTAGTGCCACTCAACATCATTTCACAGTGTAGCTGAAGTGGCTGACAATCCAAATTAAGTGGAAAATGGGCATTTGCATTTGCATTTAGAATCGGGGCCGTCTGTAAAAGCGAAAATGGACAACTCCCTATTACTGTGCAAATTTTTAAACCACGGGGCCAAGGAGAACATCCCGCTCAGAGTTTAGTGCCACCAACATTATTTCACACAGTGTCGGACGGGGGTCGGGGCCCACAGGGAAATGATCTCGGGGCCCACCCAAACTGACTTAAAATTTTCCCCCGGCCTCCAACAAAAGGCCCCCATTTTACCAAAAAATACAGTGGCAAAACAGAATTTTATTGTGTAGTACAATGTGTTACCATTTTTCAGTCTAACATATCATAACACGGGAAAATAGCTCCACCCAACCCCCCCCACCCACATACAATATCCCCCTCAAACCCGCTTTACAAAAACCCCCCTCCCCCCACATACAATATCCCCCCCCCAACCCACATACAATATCCCCCACCACCCACATACAAAACCCCCTCCACCCAAACATACAATATCCCCCGCCACTTTTCCCGGGGGTCACGCACCTCACCCCCTTTAAAAAAAAAAAAACACCCAAGAAAGTAAAAGTGTAACCCATACAGGGTGGGGTTTTCCCCCTCCTCTTACAATCAGGGACAAAAGGCGCTGCCACTAAACCGCGCCAAAAATTAAACATATAAGACCACATAGCGGTCAACACCACTGGGTAAAAAACCCTCAAAACTGCCAATGGAGACCACAGAGGCAGACCCCCTCAAAAGGGTCACCATCACATTCAAATAAAAAAAACCCTTGTTCAGGGACCACCGGAAGTTGAGTCGTTCCCCTTTTCTCTCATGATCGTTTTTATCCCTTCCTTCTGCGGGGCAAAAAATCCTTTCCCCCGCCATGATGATTTCCCCGGGGGCCAAAAATCACCCTGAAAAATTCACAAAAAATATCTTAAAACCCAATTTTGCAGCATTTCTTTCCCTTTCCCACCTCGTACAAACAAACCCAGGGGTGAGAGGCGGGTAAGCCTTAATCCTAAGGGGTTTGGAGGGTGGGGGAGGCCACAGGAACTAGTAGCGTATTTATAGGTAGACCCCCCCTGGAAAGTTGCTAGGCCACCCCAGGTAGGGGTTGGGGGGGTCCTACCAAGGGGGGTAGGTAAATACCCCCCCGATAGATAAGCAGGACCCGTTATGCAAATTTTATAGGCTACAGCTAGGTGGTGGACCCCCGTTATTGGGGTTAGGTAGGTGTTTGGGGAGTCCCAATTAGTTAGGCTGTAGGTAGGTGGTTTCCCCCCCCGTAAGGAAGCTGTAGGTAGTTAGGGTCCCCTTTTTAAAAGGCTGCAACATTAGGGACCCCCCTTTTTGGTCTATACAGGCAAATTTGGGGTCTCCTTTAGGTACTATACAGACTTAGGGGTCTCCTTTTGGATTTACAGACAGTTAGGGGCTCCTTTTAGGTACCCCCAGGGAGTTGGGGGCCTCCTTTAGGGAGTGTGCGGAAATCAAAGGGCCCCCCTTTTAAACTACTGTTAGGTAGCAGAGCCCCCTTGTGTTTGGCCAGCCCGGGCCCCTTTAGTCAGGGCCCCCGTAGGTAGCCAAAACCCCCCCCTTGTAGTCAGGGCCCCCCCGTAGGTAGCCAGAACCCCCCCTTTTGTAAGGGCCCCCTGAGTAGCCGAAACCCCCTTGTAGTTAGGGCCCCCTGAGGGGATCAGGACCCCCCTTGTAGTTAGGGCCCCCCCTTTGGACTGGGGCCCCTCTGTAGGGAGTCAGGGCCCCCTGTAGGAGTCAGGGGCCCCTTAGATTCCAGAGCTCCCCTGAGGTAGCCAGGGCCCCCTTGAGTGGGCCCCCATGTAGGTAGCCAGGGCCCCCCCCTGTAGGGAGCCCGGGGGGGCCCCCCCATGTAGGGGCCAGGGGGCCCCCCTTTTAGGTAGCAAAGGCCCCCCTTAGTAGCCAGGGCCCCCCCTTGAAACCCGGGCACCCCCCAGAGCCAGCCCCCCCCCCTTTAGTCAGGGCCCCCCCTTTTAGTCAGAGCCCCCCTATACAGTGTCCCCCCAGTAAACCGACCCCCCTTTGTAGCCGTCCCCCCCCCTAGTACCATCTCCCCCCCTATACCAGGCCCCCCTTTTTAGCCGTTCCCCCCCTTTCCCAAGGGCCCCCCCTTTGCCCGTGTCCCCCCCTCGTTCCCCGCGCCCCCCCCATACCCGGGCCCCCCTTTTGCCCGTGTCCCCCTATTTCCAGAGCCCCCCTTAGCCAGTGTCCCCCTAGTAGCCAAGCCCCCCTTTCCATGTCCCCCCCCCCCTAGCAGCCAAAACCCCCCTTAAACCATGTCCCCCCCATGTACCAAACCCCCCCTTCGCCCTTGTCCCCCCCCATAGTAGCCAGAGCCCCCCCCTTAGCCAGGTGTCCCCCCCCATGAGCCCCCGGCCCCCCCCAGCCATTCCCCCCCTAGTAGCCAGACCCCCCTTACCATGTCCCCCCCCTAAGCCCGGGGGGGGCCCCCTTAGCCATGTCCCCCCAAAGTAGCCAGGGCCCCCCTTACCCAGTTTCCCCCTAGTAGCCGGGGCCCCCCCTTTGCCATGCCCCCCCCCTAGTAGCCAGGGGCCCCCCTACCATGTCCCCCCCATAGTACCCAGACCCCCCTTTTCCTTTTCCCCCCATATAGCCAAGCCCCCCTTAGCCCGGTCCCCCCCTATACCAGGGCCCCCCTTTGCCATTCCCCCCCCTTGCCAGGGCCCCCCTTAGCCAGTGTCCCCCCCATATAGCCAGAGCCCCCCCCAGCCAGTTCCCCCCATAGTAGCCAGGGCCCCCCCCTTTCCATTGTCCCCCCCCCTAGAGCCCGGCCCCCCCTTAACCCGTCCCCCCCATAGTCCAGGGGCCCCCCTTTGCCAAGGCCCCCCCCCTATCCAGAGCCCCCCCCGTAGGGAGTTTAAAAAAAAAAAAAAAAAAAAAAAAAAAAAAAACAATCACTTACCTTGCTCCCCCTCCGGCTCCCCTTCCCCCGGACAGTCCCCCGGGCTCCGTGCTGCCGCCGGCCCGTACTCCGCCCTGCATAGGGCCGGGGAAAAGGACGTCACCCCGCCACCTTGTCAGCAGTAGGGGCCGGGCCCGGCAGGGTGAGGGGGTAAAAGTGTTCGCCTGCCGGGGAGTCACGGAGCGCAGCGCTAGTGGCGCTGTGCTCCGCTGACAACCGCGCAGCCCCGGGAGCCCGGGGCATTAGCCCCCCAACTCCCGGCCGGGTCTTGAGCGCTCGGGGGACGCGGGTCCGGGGGCCTCCCGGGCCCGCAGCGGGTCGGGGCCCACCGGGGGGGTCCCCCCCTCCCCGGCGGCCCATCCGACCTGTTTTTCACAGTGTAGCTGAAGTGGCTGACAATCCAAATTAAGTGGAATGGGCACTGCATTTGCATGTTAGTAAGTCTGGCCTGTCTGTACAAGCAGAAAATGGACAACTACCATATTCACTGTGCTAATATACCACTACTGTTGTTACCTTGTCAATCCATTTTTAATTCAACTGTGGTCACATAGTAGGAAAGAAAGTAAGGACTTACACGATAAAATGAAATGGGCCCCTTTACAATCAATAAAAAAACTGAAACAAAATTAGAGCAATATTTTCCCCTTTTATAATAGAAACCCTAGTCAGAGATCCCACACTGTAGAGTTAGATAGCAGAAATCCATCAGATTTTTCATTCCCTACAAAAAGGTACAATATTCTTTCATTGAGCAGGGCCAAAACAGTTACATGGTTGATAAGACAATTAGAACCATATGCCGGGGGGTCTGCGCCGGGGGAGAGCTGCAGCGGGCGCACCCGCCATCCGGGGGCCCCCCTTACCCGGGGCCCGGGGCCCCCCTTCCCCCCCCTCTCGCTGGCGGGGCCCCGTGCACCCCCATTCCCAGGGGCGCGCGCCGGGGTTTTTGGAAATTTTTTGGGTCCACCCGTTATTTTCTATTGCTGGGGGGGGTCCTATTTATTCCGCCCACTTCCTCTGGACCCTTGCTGGATCCTTGTATTCATAGCCCGCTCTTTCGTCACCCATAGAGTCTCTGCTGCTCAGCGATTTCCTGATTCCTGCCGTGCTGTCATGCCTGCCTCCGACTGCTTGCCTGGTCCGACTACATGCTCCTTGCTGCACCTCGGCTGCCGCCGCGTACCTGCCGCGTCAGGGGTAGTGACCTGGTGGTTTCCTGCCGCAGCAAGACCATCCCACTTTGCGGCGGGCTCTGGTGAAAACCGGGTTACACTTAGATTCTCCCCCGGCTGGTTCTCATCACGGTCCGACGGTCTAGCAGATCCACTCCCAAATGCTACCTGCAGTCTACCCGCCGCAGCTAAAGTAGGATCCAGCCTGGCCCCCCAAAGGTGCCTTTATCAAGTGTGACAGACCTCATGACCGTGGGCATCTCACAACAGGCCAACACCTAACAACCGCCATGATGCGAGCCGTCACCGTGCAACACAGCCTCCCCCTTCTCCTGGGGCCTTTCCCGCTCCAGGGGTTCCCCGGCCCCGGTGGGCCCCAAGCTCGGTTGTCTCCCCTTACAAGTACATGGTGACCTAACCTCCGGGGGTTTGCCCCCAATCTCCATGCACGGGGAGTTGATGGCCGATCAAATTCCCACGAACGCTCCAAGGGGGGAAATTGTGATCAGTTTACTCCGGGGAAGGCCCGGGCATGGCACACCCCCGGACAGACCAAATTGGGGTTACATTGGACCCAGGCTCAGACGGGGCCCCCCGGGGGACCGTAATTCCCCCCGGTGGGCCCCCCGAGTTTCTGGGGGCCTTGGGGCAGTCCGCGCTCCCCGGGGCCCAAAACGCGCATCCGGCCACTGAACGCCCAGGACCTGCTCCCGAGCGCCCAAAAACCGAGCCGGGGTACCCGGGGGCTAATGTCCCCCGACTCCCCCCCCCGCGCGGTGTCAGGGGACACAGCGCCCTAGCGCGCGGTCCGCTGTCTCCCTGGGAGGCCAAGGACTAGGCCAAGCCTGCCGGGCGCCGGGCCCCTACGGTGACTAGGTTGCGGGTACGTCACATCACCGCGCCCCATCGGGCGCCATACGGAGGGCGCGGGCTAACTACGGGGCCCCCGACTACAAAGGGGGGCCCTGACTAAAAAGGGGGGGGGCCCGGGCTACTGGGGGGGCCACTGCTATTAGGGGGGCCACTGGCTACTAGGGGCCACGGGCTTTTGGGGGGGGACACTGGCTATTAGGGGGCCCACTGGCTAATAGGGGGCCACGGCTCAGGGGGGGACACGCTTTTAGGGGGACACGGCTACTAGGGGACACTGGCTATTACGGGGGACCTTGGCTATTAGGGGGGAACGGCTACTGGGGGGGGCCACTGCTACTAGGGGGACACATCTATTAGGGGGACACGGTATTGGGGGGGACACTGGCTACTAGGGGGACACGGCTTTTAGGGGGACACGGGCTACTAGGGGGGCCACGGGCTACAGGGGGCATATCATTAGGGGGGACACTGACTACTGGGGGGGACACTGGCATTAGGGGGGACACGGGGCTACAAGGGGGCCCTGACTAAAAAGGGGGGGCCATGGCTACTAGGAGGCCACTGCTATTAGGGGGGCCACTGGCTATTAGGGGGGACACGGCTATTAGGGGGACACGGCTACTAGGGGGACACTGGCTATTAGGAGAGACACTGGCTACTAGGGGGGACACTGGCTACAAGGGGGACACTGGCTATTAGGGGGGACACGGGCTACTAGGAGGGACACGGGCTACTAGGGGGCCACTGGCTGCTAGGGGGGACACTGACTACTAGGGGCCACTGGCATTAGGGGGGCCAGGGCTACGGGGGGGGCCCTGACACTGGGGGGGACATGGCTATTGGGGGCCACGGCTATTAGGGGGGACCCCGGGGCATTTAGGGGGACACGGCTTTTGGGGGGGACACGGCTACTAGGGGGACACTGGCTATAAGGGGGGACACTGGCACTGGGGGGGACACTGCATTACGGGGGACCGGCTATTGGGGGGGACACTGGCACTAGGGGGGCCCTGTACTAGGGGGACACAAACATTAGGGGGCCTGGCAATTAGGGGGACACTGGCTACTAGGGGACACTGGCTATTGGGGGACACTGGCTACTAGGGGGCCACGGCTACTAGGGGACAAAAATCAAATTAGGGGGACACTGACTACTAGGGGGACACACTATTAGGGGGGACACTACTACAGGGGGACACGGGCTATTGGGGGGCCAGGCTACTAGGAGGGCCACTGGCTATTAGGGGGACACTGGCTTTTTGGGGGACACTGGCTACTGGGGGGAAAACTGGCTATTAGGGGGGACACTGACTACTAGGGGGGACACTGGCTACAAGGGGACACTGGCTATTGGGGGGGCCCTTTGGCTACTAGGGGGGACCGGGCTACTGGGGGGCCACTGGCTACTAGGGGCCACGGGCACTAGGGGGGACACACACTGGGGGGCCACTGCTAAGGGGGGCCACGGGCACTAGGGGGGCCCTGACTACTGGGGGAAGTGGCTATTAGGGGGCCACGGGGCTATTAGGGGGGACACTGGCTACTAGGGGACACGGGCTATTAGGGGGAACACGGGCAACTAGGGGGCAGGGGCTTTTAGGGGGGGACGCTGGCTACTATGGGCCACTGGCTACGGGGGGACACGGGCTATTAGGGGGGACACTGGCTACTAGGGGGGCCACTGGCTACTAGGGGGACACAATCGAAAAGGGGGGACACTGGCATTGGGGGGGACACTGCTACAGGGGGAACAGGTATTAGGGGGACTTTGGCTACTGGGGGGGGCCACTGGCTACTAGGGGGACACTACTTTTAGGGGGACACTGACTACAGGGGGACACGGGCTACTAGGGGGACACTGGCTACAAGGGGGCCCGACTAAAAGGGGCCACTGACTACTAGGAGGCCACGGCTATTAGGGGGGCCACGGGCATTAGGGGGGACACGGCTACTAGGGGGACACGGGCATTAGGGGGGACACTGGCACTAGGGGGACACGGCTACAAGGGGGACACGGGCATTGGGGGGGCACTGGCTACAGGGGGACACGGGCTACTAGGGGGCCACTGGTACTAGGGGGGCCACTGGCATTTAGGGGGCCCTGACTACTGGGGGGGACATGGCTATTGGGGGGGCCACGGGCTATAGGGGGGACACGGGTACTGGGGGGACACTGGCTATTGGGAGGACACGGCTACTAGGGGGAAACGGGCTATTAGGGGGGACACTGGCTACTAGGGGAAAACCGGGCTATTACGAGGGACACTGGCATTAGGGGGACACGGCTACTGGGGGAGCCACTGGCTACGGGGGGAACTATCATTGGGGGGGACACGGGCTTTTGGGGGGGGACACTGGCTATTAGGGGGACCCCGGCTACTAGGGGGGCCACGCTACTAGGGGGACACTATCTATTAGGGGGGACACTGACTACTAGGGGGGACACTGGCTATTAGGGGGGACACTGGCTACAAGGGGGGCCCTGACTACAAAGGGGGGCCACTGGCTACTAGGAGGGCCACTGGCTATTAGGGGGGCCACTGGCTATTAGGGGGGACACTGGCTATTAGGGGGGACACGGGCTCTAGGGGGAACGGCTAAAAGGGGGGACACTGGCTATGGGGGGGGACACTGGCTATTAGGGGGGACACTGGCTACTAGGGGGGGACACGGGCTACTAGGGGGCCACTGGCTGCTAGGGGGGACAAGGACTACTAGGGGGCCACTGGCTATTAGGGGGGCCCCTGGCTACTAGGGGGGCCCTGACTAATAGGGGGACATGGCTATTAGGGGCCACGGGCTTTTTAGGGGGGACACGGGCACTAGGGGGACACTGGCTTTAGGGGGCACACTGGTTACAGGGGGACACGGGCTTTTAGGGGGGACGCTGGCTACTAGGGGGCCACTGGCTACAAGGGGGACACGGGCTATTAGGGGGACACTGGCTACAAAGGGGGGGACACTGGCTAAGGGGGGGCCCGGGCTACTAGGGGATACTGGCTACAGGGGGGCACTGCTACAGGGAGCCACTGCTATTGGGGGGGACACGCTACAAGGGGGGCCCGGCTACCTATGGGGGCCCCCTTACTACCTACAGGGGGCCCAACTCCACGGGGGGCCCTGGCTACCTACAGGGGGCCCGGCTACCTACAGGCGGCCCAGGCTACCACGGGGGGGCCCTCCCAACAAATGGGCCCGGCTACCTACGGGGGGCCCTGGCACCTAAGGGGGCCCGCATCAAAGGGGGGCCCTGACACAAAAGGGGGGGCCCTGGCACCTAAATACAAGGGGGGCTCTGCACCTACACGGGACTAAAGGGGGCTCCTAACTACCTTTATACCCCTAAAGGGGGCCCCAAAACACCTAAAAACCTCCCTAAAGAGACCCCTAACGCGTATAATCCCAAAAGGGGAACCCCCTAACTGCCTATATACACCTAAAGGAGACCCCTAACGTATATCCCTAAAGGACCCCCCAAAACCCCTAATACTCCTAAAGGAGACCCCAAACTTTATTACCCAAAGGAGACCCCCCTAACTCCTTAAACACCAAATAGACCCCTAAGGCCTTTATAGAACCCAAGGAGCCCTAAGTGCCTGTATACTACCTAAAGGGGGTCCCTAACTGCTTGCAGCCTAAAAAAGGGGGACCCAAACTACCTACAGCTTACCTAACTGGGGGAAACCACCTACCTACACCCTAACGTTTTGGGACTCACCAACACCTACCTACAGCCTACCTAACGGGGATCCACCAACCTAACGTACCTATAAAACTTCCTAACGGGCCCGTTTATCTACCTGGGGGCTATTTACCTACCCACCTGTGGCTGGGGTACCCCCCCAGCCTGCCGGGGGCGGCCCTACCATTATCGAGCGGAGTCACCTACCTAAATAGGCCTATCTATTACCTGGGGCCTCTCCCCCACCCTCCAACCCTTTTAGATACAGGTTTTGACCCCCTCCCCCACCCCTGGTAGTTTGTACAGGGGGGAATAGGTAAAGAGAGCTGGAAAATTGAGGTCAAATATTTTGTGTGTAATTTTGGGGGGAGGGGTTTTGGGCCGGACAAGTCACAGGGGCGGGAACGGATCAGAAAAAAGGGACTAAGATGACCATAAGAGAAGAGAACGCCCTCAGAAAGACGTTTTCGGGGTCCCAAATTTTCAGGGGTTATTTTATATTGTAATGTATGGGACCTGACTGGTTCGAACACTATGAGTCTCATATGGCGGTGTTGTAGGATATAGGGGGCGCATTATATCAGCGTACATGGTCCCTGATTTAGGGGGGGAATTGAGTGGGTGGAGGGGGAAATTGGGAGGAGCACTTACCCATGTGTCTATTTTTGTTAGACTACATATTTGAGATACAAAAATTTGTGACTCTTTTGCAAATTGTACTACACAATACGTTCTTTTTTAAACACGTATAATATTAAAATTTGGGCGCTTAATGTCTTGAGGGCCATAATTTTCAGAACAGAAAAGGGGGGCCCCCTTAGATCAATTCCCCTGTGGGCCCCAGACCCCCTAGTCCGACACTGATTGGACCTGCAGGCCTTCTTCAAGGAGTTCTTCGGGGTGTTCGAAGAACCCGCTCAGGCCTCATCTGCCGAGACCGCGCTCCTGAACCTGTACCAAGGGAGTTCATCAGTCGGCGATTACGCTATCCTGTTTCGCACCCTGGCATCTGAATTGACCTGGAATGAGGCCGCTTTATGCGCCACCTTCAAGGAGGACCTCTCCAGTAAGGTGAAGGATGTGCTGGCTGCGATGGATCTTCCAACTTACCTGTCCGAATTGATCCACCTGACCACCCGTGTTGACGTGCGCGTCACGGAGAGAGGAGGAGCTCCGCCAGGAACATGATTCCGGCCGTTCTCAGAGGCTCCCGCACATCGTTTCGGAAGTCCCAAGAACCCCGCGGTCTCTGCCACAGGCTGCGGGTGAAGAACCTGTGCAGGTCGACCGAGCCCATCTCTCCGAACAAGAGCTGTCCCGACGTTGGGGAGAGAGGTTGTGCCTATACTGTGCTAGTCCCAAGCACTTCCGTAGGGACTGCCCGTTGTGTCCTAAGTGGTCGGGAAATGCCCGCACCTAGGTTTCGTGGGAGAGGCTTCCCTAGGTGTAGGTATTCCCTCTCCACGCCTTACTATACCAGTATGGCTTGTGACTGATACAGGATCTTCGTTCCAAGCCTCGGCCTTCTTGGACTCCGGCTCCATGGGGAACTTCATTCACACCTCGCTGGTGACGCAGTATCGCCTTCCTGTAGTCCGCTTAAACAAACCGCTGATGATCTCTTCTGTCAATGGGGAGCTCCTGAGTGACTCCATTATGTATGCCACCAAACTGCTGTTTTTCCAAGTGGGGGCCTTGCACAAAGAGAGGATAGAGTTCTACGTGCTTCCACTGTTTTCTTCAACGATCCTCCTAGGGCTGCCCTGGCTGCAACACCACGCTCCTACGCTTGAATGGAAGACGGGAGAGGTCCTGCGTTGGGGTCCGGACTACAAGAACTGTTGCCTGGGAGCCCCTCGCCCGGTGCTCCCCACCTCTTCGTCTGAACCCTTCAAAACGTTGCCTGGACTACCAGCTGCATACCAAGACTTTGCAGAGGTATTCCCAGAAAAGCAAGCAGAGACCCTTTTACGTCATCAAAAATACGACTGTCCGATCAACCTGTTGCCTGGAACCAGTCCCCCCCAGGGGCAGAGTCTATCCGTTATCCGTGCCTGAGACCCGAGCTATGTCAGCTTATATACAGGAGAATATTCAGAAGGGTTTTATCCGCAAATCTTCCTCTCCAGCGGGTGTTGGATTCTTCTTCGTGCAGAAGAAGGATGGCTCACTACGGCCATGTATTGATTACCGGGGGCTCAATGAAATTACGGTTAAAATCAGATGTCCATGGCCTCTAATCACGGAATTATTTGACCGACTACGAGGAGCTAAGATCTTTTCCAAATTGGACCTGCAGGGGGCGTACAATCTCATATGCATCCGTGAGGGAGATGAAAGGAAGACGGCTTTCAATACCCGTGATGGGCATTTTGAATATCTTGTTATGCCCTTCGGCCTGTGCAATGCTCCAGCGGTCTTTCAGGAGTTTGTACATGAAATCTTCAGAGACCTCCTGTACTCCTGCGAAGTTGTGGACGACATTTTGGTCTTTTCTCCTGACCTGAGTACTCATCGTCTCCATGTCCGACAAGTACTCAGACGTCTTCGGCAGAACTGCCTCTTTGCCAAGCTGGAGAAATGTTAGTTCCATCAAACCAGAGAGCCCTTCCTCGGGTACATCATTTCGGACAGGAGGCTTCAAATGGACACTGCTAAGTTATCCGCTGTCTTGCAGTGGCCCTGTCCTGTCGACCTATGGGCCATACACCGTTTCCTGGGTTTTGCCTATTATTACCGCCAGTTCATTCCACATTTCTCCACGTTGGTTGGCCCCATCGTGGCTCTGACTAGGAAGAACGGCAACCCGAAGCAGTGGCCCAAGACAGTGAAGACCACCCCCACGGCCAAAACCGGCTTCGCCTGCTTTGTCCTATTCCGGCCCAAGGGGAAGGAGAACCTTTTTTACTGGAAGTCGCGCCTTTGGGGGGGTGCTTGGGGCGGTCCTTCCCCAGCGTGACCCTGCAAGCAATAGGGGGGGTTTTTTTCAAAAACCTTTTCTCTTAGAAAGAACTATCCATTGGGGACCTAAACTGCGGGCCAAAAAAAATCGGCTTTTTAAAAGAGGGGCGCATTTCGGGAGGGACCCCATCATCGGTACAAAAACTCTGACCTAAGAACCTCTTGTATCTACAGTTGGCCCTGCGCAAACCCCGAAAAGTCCGGGGTCCCCTTTTTTTTCCCAGGGTTCGACTTCAAGTTCATTTCCCCGGGGCCGGGAGAAATATTAAACGGAGCTTTTATCAGGGCCCTCTGACTTTTTTTGGGGGGGGGGAAATTGTTCCCCAGCATGTCAATCCCCAGAGGTTGATTCCCCGAGCCCCGGTGGATTCAGGGTTAACCCCCTGGCGACCTTTGGGGTGGGCCCCTACTGGGGGTAGGGTTCTTAAGTGGGGCCACTGCCCCCCGGGGCAGGTCACCCCGGTGTTTGGAAAGGGTGGCCAGGATCTCTTGTATTATTGGGGCCCCGACCTAAAAGATGTCGGTTTGCCCAAAATTTGCCCTCGTGGGTTTGAATTTAAGATGTCTTCCGGGGGTGGGCTGTTTTCAACCTTTTGCCCTTGGGTTTTAAACCTTGGTCTCTTTCCCCATGGTTTTATTACGGCCCTGCCTCCTTCCGGGTTTTTCTTGGGGTTGCCACGTTTGTTTTCGAAAAGGGGTTCCCTTTCATCCCACTCCCCAGGTTTTGCCCTCCCCCACCTTTTGCTTTTTGGGTTTTTCGTTATTCCCTTTTTTTGCAGGGCCTCCCCAATTTTGTTTTGGGGACCTGGGTCCAATTCTTTTTCCAATTTTGGCGGTCCCTCTGTTTCTCTTTTTAGGGGGAATTTGGACTTTTTTCGGCCTCCCACCCAAACGAAGGGAAACAGTGGACAGGTAAAACCAGATCCTGGGGACTTATCCTGCCGCCATTTTGGCCCTCGCACGCAAACGACGGGGTCCAACTTATATTTTTTGGCAGAATTCCCCTATAATTCCCCACCCCCCAGAGTCGGCGGTGCCTTCCTTTTTTGTGGTGTACAATTTTACCCGCCCCCCTTTCCCCACGCCACTGCCCGACTTTCCCGCTGTGGATCCCTTTGGGGGTCCGTGACCTGAGAACATCTGGAGTGACTCCCGGTTTTCCTAAAACGGGCCCTCACTCAGGTAAGAACGAGAGATAAGTATAGAAGCCCTTCCCCCGTCTTTTCCCCCTGGGGATAAAGTTGGTCTTCCACGTATGTCCGGGGTGAAGATTCCACTACAAGCTGGGTCCCCGGTTTCTCACCCCTTTAAATGTTTAAAGGGATTAATCCAGTGGACTACAAGTCCGGCCCCCCATTACTATGCGGACCCCGAACACTTTCCACGTCTCCTTGCCAAGCCATGCATTTAAATGCTTCCCCCGTAAGGTCGCGTCCCCTTCGGCGAGGCAGCTTCCTAAAATTCTTCCCGGAAGGAGTTTTGGGCCCTGAAGATGGTCGAGGGAAATAATTTTTTCCCTTTATTGGCGGGAAGGGGTTCGGACCTAAAAAAAAGATCTTGGGAGCAGAGGACAAATCGTGGGGCTGTAACTTCTTCAGAAATTTCTTCTGGCATGAAAAAGGGGGAGGCCAAAGGGGGGAGGGTACTATCACGGGTGTGCCTGCGGCTCACCCCGACTACGTGCTCCTTGCCGCACCTCGGCTGCCGCCCCCTCCACGTATCGGGGGGAAAACCTGAGGGTCCCCCGGAAAAAAGACCCCCCGCTTTGCGGGGCTCTGGTGAAAAAACCGGTTCCACTCAAAAATTCAACCCTGGCGTGGTTCTCACCATTGGTCACGGCAGTATAGCGGATCAACTACCATTGCCTACCCACCGTTTACCCACCCACAGGTGACAATACCTGTGGGTTAAGTAGCCAAATTTTTTGCTTGCAATAATTTTGGGGGTTTTAAATAAAATTATTTCTTAACCCTTGGGGGGTTCACATGGCAAATTTCGGGGTGCAAATATGGTAAATTTTTAACAAAAAACAACACTCATTTATGTTTGTTAAAATTATTGTCTTGTTTATAATGATGTTTTACATCGTTTTTTCTTGGCGGCTGAGAAAATAGAATGTTTAAAAAGGGGAGAGGCAGCCTCACAGTAAAATTTCCCCGCTTGCAGGCATGTACTTTCATGAGCGTTATTAAGGCATATTGCAGCACGTACAGCAATAAACGCTTGCAGTTGTATGCTGCTATACGCCATGTGAGTGTGCAAAGTGGTGTGCAAAGTTCACCAAGGAAATCATAGTTTTGCAGGAAAAGGTAGCAGTTGCCACCGTGACATAACTGAATTTGATCAGACTTGCATGCCCAAGCAAGTTGAGAAAGTTATTTACCAAGAATTCAGTAAAGCCAAGTGAAAACCCCATTACAGTGTGCAACTGTCAATTTCAGCCTTAGGTTTGGGCCACTCGATTGAAAAAAGCTTTCCCAAACCCCCAGCATTTTCACAATTTTTTGGACCCGCTGACTGCGTTTTTTGACACAAAAAACAAAGGGGCGGATTTTTTTGGGCACCCCGGCCCCCACTGCATGGGTGCACGGAATCCCCAAACATCCGTGGAATACAAAATGTTTTTATTTTGCCGGATGATTTTAGTTTTTGGAAACCCTCAGTAATCAATATATGCTGTATAGACTACAGCACAGATTTTCTATTGAGGGCTACACAGAGCTGGGTACGGCTGGATTTTTGCTGGATTCAAAATACTGAATCTGCTGAAAAACTGAGCAAAATGTGCTGTGAGGGCTAGCCTTAAAAGCCGTAGCCTTTAAAGGGCAAAAAAAAGGGGGAGTTTTAAAAATATATTATTTAGTTGTCATGTTTATTGATTTATGTTACTAGTAAATATTATGATCTCCATGTCATCTATCTCCAGCTTAATGTTAATAACCATGGAAATAATTCAATATTATAATAATAAATTAATACCAGTAATAGCAACAGTTTACCTTATGCCATATTCGCATTGTGATTTTACTTCTAGTTCTTTTTTTGCAATAAAGTTCAACCAAATGAAACAGATGATAAAATTGAAATAATTATATTAAATCTAACCAACCCTCTAAAAACAATGTCAATAAGTATGGATAAATTAGTTTGGTGGGGCACCCCAACTAATAAAAGCCTTCCTTCCCCACCAACAATCATTTACTGAAGGGACATTTATCAGGTAATGTGCATGACAGGAATAATGCTCATTGTCGAAGTGATGTGATTTAATTCAAAGATGCAGAAAGGATTCACACAACAGTGAATGTAACCATTTTACAATGCATCTTGTATCATACATTACTTTGTTAATAAACTTTTAAGGTTTTACTAGGTACCTACACTAAAAAAGGAAACCACTCAGACTAAGTTTTATAAATCTTAGCAAAAAACTCTATTGGAAAAAGACACAGATGAGATAAATAGCATATGGAGGTGGGAGTAGGGACAAGTATAAAATTTCCCATAAAAGAAAAAAAATAAAATTATAAATCAACTAAACTCCCCTTTTAAAAAAAAAGATTTTTAGGACAAGGGTTATCTTGATATTTATTTGCAATTGCAAAATTCATCAAGTCTATAAGAATAGTATATGTAGTAGGGAGAAAACGGAGAATAAAAATATTTAAAAAATTACCGTACGGGATAGTGCTAATGTGCAAAATACCAGCTTCCTTCTTTAGGGACAACTTGATTCTGAATTTCGTATCTTTATAAATGGTAATACGCCCAATGAAAATCAATACACACATAGTGGATCAATAAAAAGCATACCTAAAACAACAACAGGCATCAATGCTGTCAGGAATGCCACTCAGCCAGGGTTGTATTGGAAACACTAGGCATATGCCCAGGGTCCCCAAAAGCATAGGGGTACTAGGTGGGCAGATGAACATGGCCTCACTGCTTATTTCACTGTTTGCATGATCTTAGTGAGAATAGTAAAAAAAAAAACATGGTGTCGGTGTCCTATATGATGTATATGATGTAATGAGAGCAACTTGATGCAGGCTGCATGGTAATGTCACAGCATCAGGCAACCTGCGCTGGGTCTCATCCAAGGGATCCTGCTGCTCATTGGGGGAAGGAGAAAAGGTGAGGTTTATTTTAATTTTTTTTATATTCTAATCAAAAGAGCCACTGCCTTGGGATAACCTTTGGCTCCTTTTCTAGAATCCACTTGTTACAAAAATGTTCATGCCCTTGCCATCTTCTGCCCAGACTACTGCAATATCCTTCTGTGTAGCCCCCCATCTAGCACTATTGCTTCCCTTCAATCCATCCTCCCTCATGCAATCGTCACTCCTCATGGGGACCTTCTGCTCTGCTCTCCCCATATCAACTCCCCAACTCCTTCCCCCAGTAACACTGGTGGGTGTGGACCCACTGTGCCACTTGCAGTGGTTACCTTATAGGTTGTGACTAAGTGACTGTCTGTTCTTTATTAGAGCCTCTGATGATAAGGATAGGCTTGGGCCGTTAGGATAGTCACCAGGTACAACTCCAGAGCAGTTCCCAGGTGAATAGAAACTGACTAAGTCAGAGACACCAGTGCAAAGCACCAGTAGAAGACAGAGATGTGGTCTGGAAGTATGGAGTCAGGGCAGGTAGCACAGGTTTATAAAACATAGCTGAGGTCAGGAACGGACAGAGTAGACAGGACGATGAGACAAACTGGGGTCAGTAACGGAGATACCAGACCTTAGCAGGAACCTGGACAAGAAGCCACTAGGAACCAAAGTTCAGGAACCGAGGTGAGTAGGGAAAAGCTGCCTGATAAACCCACTGGTGGCAGGGAATAGGCTGGGGAAGCAAAACACAGCCAGACACATTGGGGTTAAATTCCTGCAGAGTGTGGCTGTGCATCCCAGGTGGAATCAGAGTAACCAGCAAGGAGAGACCAGCAAGCTATATAGATGGCCTGTTAGGAGCGATCACAGCACAGTGAACGCAGTGAGTAGGTTGGTACCTGCTGATTGTGCTAGTCACCAGTGTGACATCCCCAACACATTATACTCTCCTCCACCTTTACTAGTATATAAAGCAATCTTAAAACCCACTTTTTCAGGATAGTGGACAATTTACAATAACCCTGCCACTACTACATCACCCCACGCCTCCTGTCTCAATTCTCTTTCATTGTAGATTGTAAACCTTCACGAGCAGAGTCCTGTTTACTCTGTACCCGTTGTTGTAATTAGTGTTGTATTTTTTTTGTTTTTGGGCTTTGTTATGTTATTCATA